>SSNS01000005.1:1574393-1603840 GCA_006937985.1 Aphyosemion australe | reverse complement strand
GAACTGACCCGCCACTCCGAGCCCTTTTTGTTTTGATGAACCCATGTTGAATGTACCCAGGTCTGATGACATATTGGTTGGAGCACCTCTGTACATGGAGCGGGAGATGGAGACCAAACCCAGGGAGGTGGGAAGAGTTTACCTGTACCTGCAGCTGGCTCCGCTCACCTTCTCCAAACCCGTGGCTCTGAGCGGCACCTACACATTTGGACGCTTCGGGTCGGCTGTAGCGCCGCTGGGAGACGTCAACCAGGATGGATTTAATGGTATGCCCAGAATGAAAAAAAAAATCTAATCTACAATGAAAAAATCAAAGTGAACCAGATCCGTTCTCCGTGTTCTCCGTGTGTTCTTAAGGCTTGTGTTCTGCGGTCAACCTGGTAACATGTAGAAGGTTTTCCCTCTGATTCTGCGGCTGTCACACTGTTTTTTCGCTGAGTGAGGAAATCCTATCAAAGCTCCTCAGCCCATCAGGAAGTGCGGTGATGAAAGGTAGTGTGTGTGAACTTTTTTCCTCGTGTGATGACGGGGTTGAGGCCACGTGCGTGCCGGGGCTATTTTTACCTCTCCAGATGTGCCCCGAGATAAAATCATCTGGGAGTTTCTTTGTCCTGCAGCCAGAGCTCACTCCTCCTGGACATGTTTGTTTTATTCTCACGTTAATCAGACGACGACACCCGAAGCCTGGAGCTCAGCCGAGCCCCGTTAAAGATGGAGGAATGGATGCACATCTGGTCCTCGTATGACATCAGTCCCTCTGATTTAGTTTTCGTTGGGCAGCAGGTGTGAACGTGCACACGGTTCCTTTCAACTCCATTAACCAGCAGATCCATAACCGTAGGATCGATACTGAAGCTTAAATCACGTCTGGATCCTCTGACAGGACTGGTGAGAGCCTCTTTTAACGCCACAAATACTCGTTAAGTTACTTTAATGAACTCATTATTTGGGTTTTGGGACAGAGTCCGTCTATCATAGATGTTTTTCTCTAAATGATCCGAATCTCTACAGGGTGGCTGGGCTCTCCCTTAGAGATGGGGTGAGAAGCTAGGTCATCCGGGAGGGGCTCAGAGTAGACCTGCTGCTCCTCCACATCATGAGGAGCAAGTTGAGGTGGCTCGGGCATCTGGTTAGGATGCCTCCTGGACGCCTCCCTGGTGAGGTTTTCTGGGCACGTCCAACCAGGAGGAGACCCAAAGGAAGACCCAGGACACGCTGGAGAGATTATGTCTCTCAGCTGGCCAGGGAACGCCTTGGGATTCCCCCGGAGGAGCTGACCCAAGTGGCTGGAGAGAGGGAAGTCTGGGCCTCCCTCCTTAAGCTGCTGCCCCACGACCCGACTCCGGATAAGCAGAAGAAAATGGATGGATGGATCCGTATCTGTAAAAGACATTTGTACCTGAGGTCTTCTCTGTGAGAAGACGCAGGAGCATCCTCCTCCTCCCATGGCTCAGACCTCCTCCATCCATTCCCCAGATTCTTCCTAAAACAGAACCATCCCATGTTCTCTCGTCTTTGTGATTGTTGCTGCTGAAACACTTTAGCTAATTCAGTTTGCCATGTGGCTCTCCATGTTTGTGACTTCCCTCCACACCGCTGGCTCTGCTGTCACCGTCGGCTGCGAGCGAGCGGGCGCCGCGTCGACTCTGAGACCCTCCTGTAGTTTTGGTTTCCGTGATCTCGGTGGGTGTTCTGCTGAACGTCGGCGTTGTGTGGGACGTTGTTGAGCAACACCAATCAGTGACTTTCACTTTATTTTTATAAAAATGAGCTTATTGTTTCTTACACAGCTATTCAGTCATGTACACACACACACACACACACACACACACACACACACAGGTTCACTTGTACACTTGCACACACACACATGGTTGCATTTATCCTCTCTAGCCCACAATCGGCTTCATTTGGAACCAGTTGTTTAGGCTGGGAGGGGGGGGTCCAGGATGTCTCCAGGTGTTTTAGACACTCCTGATGGGTAGGACAGTTTCATTAGTGGACACGTAAAGATAATGACAACGTGATCTCTGACTCTTATTGGGGCAAGTTCGTCACCTTTGAAATCTCTGGTTTCAGGATTCATTAGAGTCAATGCATTCACATTCTGATCTCAGGTCTTAACTTTGTTCTTTAAAGCCCAACAGAAATTTACGTCTACAGAAATGTTACACCTGATGCCAGTAACTCATTAGGGTTACCATGGTTACCCACACCCGTGTCTCTGACACCATGAAGTAGAAATGACTCAAACTGTAAGTGAAAAGGTTCCTGAGCTGCAGAAGCTCATTAGAGTTTGGATCATTTATTTATCGACAGGGTTTCATACAAGAAATATGACAAGTTAAAAACAACCTTCATGTCACGCTTAGCAGAGGAAATTCTGAGCTAAAATGTGAGTTTTTGAGTCTTCGGCTGCCACCCCTAAGTCCTAAAGCAGCGAGACACGCTGGATGAAAGAAGACAAAGATACCAAACGGTTTAGGAGCAGTAAAGTTTGAGGGAAGACAACGAGCCTGATCATTTTGGATCATTGGTACAGTCAGAAGTAACTCGTGAGCTCAGAAACCTCGACAACAGTGTGCAGGTCTTACTGTTTCTTAGAGGACAGCATTTAACTGATGCAGGAGCATGTTCCCACAGAGACGTTTGTCTACGTTTATCGAAGAGCAAAGGCCTCGCCAGAGCAGAGCCAGAACCCTGACCCCTGAATAAACTTACATAAAAAGACTGAGCAGGTGTGGAACAGCGTTCTTTAGACAGATCAGTCTGTGTCAGGATGACGGGCCTTCAACACGGCTTCCATCATCTGCTCACCATGTGTGCTGGTTGCTGCAGAAGTTAAAGGTGGACAGACCTGAAACGCCCTCTAGTGGCTGGCTGCAGGATCAATTTTAACCCCATTCCCTCCATGAAAAGGAGCAGGACATTATTGTGTAGCTGAACTTAGTTTGGTGCTTAGAAACACCTCCATCGTGTGCAGGTGAGCGGGCGGGACGCTCAGCCCCACATCCTGACAACATGGCGGCGCCTGTAAACGAGACATGGTGGCTTCGCTTTAGAAGTACGGAAGTAGACGGAGACACTTTGTCCACCGTTATCCGTGTCAACAGAGACGAACTGAAGGCTTCGACCGGGAGAAAAAACAAAACATCTGTTGAAAAGATTTGGCAAAACATCACAAAGGAGGAAGTGTTGTTCTGTGACTGTCTGCTGCTTCAGACATCACTAAAGAAATCTGGGCTTTGTTTTTGGGTTCGTGGCCGGATTCGTCCTAAAGCGCTCCCTTAAATAAACGCAGAAGGCCGTTAGAGCACTCCAACACCGTATCTGCTGTGGTGTGAGTGTTTCCAGAGCCGAAGGCATCAAGAAAACTAATAAATGATGAAGCAAATGACCACTTCTTTCCCTTTAACCTGAATGTTTCTGTCTCAGAGGGACTCTTAACCCTGATGGCCAAACCATGTGTGTGTGTGTGTGTGTGTGTGTGTGTGTGTCACCCTTTAGACGTGGCGGTGGGATGTCCATTCGGAGGCGAGGACCATGGAGGCAGGGTGCTGATCTTTAACGGTAACGGAGACGTTTCCACTAAAGGTCTGACGCTGAGCCAGGAGCTCCGAGCCGCCCGCGCCTCTCCTGGAAGCTTGGCTGGATATGGATTCACTCTGAGAGGAGGCCAAGACCTGGACAGGAACGAATATCCCGGTAAAAACTCTGATCAGATCCCCGTGTTATCATGAAAATTCCTTCCTGCTCCCCTCTCAGCTCCTCTGCTACTTTCTTGACCTTCACCTTTCATCGCTACCATCTCCATGTTCTCCACGCTTTCTTCTTCTTCTCTGCTAAAGTCATCAGAGCGGGGTACGGGAGTGTGTGCCATGAGCTGCAGCCGCATCCATTCTTTAGGGATTTACAGTACTCAGAAGTGCATTAATACGTTCTCCTCATGTTCTCCTCAGACATGCCTTGGTGGATAAACACCAAACCGTGCAGCAATCAATCAAATTACACTCAGAAAGACTACTTTATCCTGTAATCACTCCCTCCAAAGAGTAAAATACAATAACGCTACCTAAAGCTATTTATGCAAATGGACTTTTAGGCTTACAGAAGAGTTTTGGAAACAAAGCAGGTCTGTAAAATTCCTGCTTTACTGCCTGATTTTCCCCCTAATTTGGAGCCGCTCAGCTCTCAGCACCACTTTTAGTTTACTCTTTACCTTTTCCTTCTCTTTGCCCCACGCTCCGTCCTCCTTCCTGTCTCCTGCAACAATAACACACTTTTTGTTCCACAAACAGGATATCGAGGGGTAAAACACACACGGGTTCACATGCGTTGGCTGGTGATCAGTAACGCTGGCGGCTCCACGGTGTGTGTTGAGCGTGTGCCAGGCTTCGCTCCGGTCTCGGGTCCGTCGTGAATCAGGAACAAAAACACTGCATGATGATCACACACACACACACACACACACACACACACACACACACACACACACACACACACACACACACACAGGGGTTACAGGTTCTGCTGGTGGAGGCGCTGTGGGAGGAGGACGCAGGGTGGTGGAGCTTCCAGCCAACAAACACAGTATTAGAACACACACGTGCACTTCTGTCATTAAAGAGAGGGTTGACGGAAGTGAAACACACACACACACACGGCGTGTCGTTTGCAGGCTAGTAAAGTCACACGTTCAAAGGAAGCGGGGACGTTTGATCAACAGAGAAGGAGCTGCTCAGGCGCCTGGGAGGCCAGCTGCAGCCGCCATGTGCTGCCATCAACATTAGAAATGACATTAGTCTACTGCAGAAGTAAAGAGGGCTTCACGTTTAGCTTTAATGGACTTTAAATCTGTGAATGTGAGCGTAGCAGGGAGGAGGATGAAAAGCAGCCGCGGCGCAGGACCTGGTGTTGAGAGGCTGGGGTCTTCAGTGTGTTGGAAAGGTCACGTAGCAGGATGCTTCTTAGGTCTTAGTTAACAGGTTAAAGGTCACAAACTAACAGGGTTTAGCTGCCAGTCTTATCAGCTCGTTGAAGGCAGAGACGTGTCGGTGTGTGTGGTGCTGAAGGGTCCTTCTGCAGGCCTTTTGGTTTGTGAGGAGGCGTCAAATTCCCCGCAGGATCTAAGTCTGCTGGCTTTACTCACCGCCTTGTAATGTCTGAGGAAAATAAGTAGCATTTCATAAATCTGTACAAGTTTAACAGCTTAAACATTCTTTAAGAGCCACAGATGCATCCAAGAATGAAGAAATCCTCTGATCAAACTGCTTCATTCACCGTTGTTGACCTTCGGCCTCTCCTCATCAGGCATCAGGCGGTGACAGTCTGTCTAAACTCTGGACAGGGGTGGTGTTTTCTCAGCACCCATCAGTGTCAGCATGCTGTCAGGTTTGGGAGTAGATAAGCTTCCATCATCTCCAATCAGCAGTGAGGGCAGACGCTCCTGCTGGAGTGGGATTTACAGGAAAGCAAAAAGTGGGATGCTGTTTGAATTGGCCCTTTATGCTGACACTCACACTTAACCCCAAAGATGGCCCTATGCTCAAATCAGCCTCTTGTCACGCGGCATTAAGAGAGCAAACACGGGCGTCAGGTCTGGCAGCGAAGTCATCGCTCAAACTGACGCGTTTGTGGCGGGAGCCGAGTCAAAGTTTCTAGATTACAGCGCTGGGATGGACGCAGGAATGTGGACCATGAGGCGATCCTTCGGGTAAAAACACACCTTGCCTCTGATTACTTTCACAGATTGTGGTTTTGAGGCAGCGTGCACGATCCCGTACTCTCGTTTTCTCTCTGTCCTCCCCACCTCCATCTTCCTCTCCTTTCCTTCCTCCACATTCTCTCCATCTGAGAGAAACACACACACACACACACACACACGCTGGACAACGTACCTCCACAGGAAAAGGGACAGGGCCTGAATGTTTAATGTTGTGGTTTCAGGGGGACTGGGTGACTGCAGCCAGAGGCAGAAACAGATGTTCCTCTTAGATTCAATTAGTCGTCTTTTCTTGTTTTACACGCTAGAGACACGCCAGAATCCACGAGAGTGGATTATCGTCACGCTTGAAGCTGATGCTGAACACATTTACGTGATCAAACCATCGCTTTAAGGATTAGACTAACTGATGATCGCTCTAATTTATGATTTAATGAATAAATATTAATGAAATCTCGTCCGTTTGAATCACAGCTGATTTTTCTGAGCAGCATGAGGTGATCGTGTCTTTCTCAGGATCACACGGCTCAACTTCCTGCTGCTTTTGGCCGTGGTGGTGGCTTGTATCCATTAAGGGCCTTTCTTTGCTGTTTCACATTGTTTTAATCAGCACGGGTGTGCGTGTGTGTGTGTGCGTGTGTGTGTGTGTGTGTGTGTGTGTGGCTTTCATTGGTATGTGTCCCCTGACCACAGCCATTAAATACCGTCTCTATTTTAAACTTTGGGAGCCAATTAAAAGCGAGTGTTCATCACGAACCCCATGAAAACAAATAAAAATCACTTCTAGATGAGATCTGGTGCTGCTTACAATTTAGAGTTCTCGCAGGCTGTTGAGAAACGTTGTTTAGCAAACTTTGATTGGAGCAATGTGAACGTTCTAATGGCCCTGGAATGCAGCGTGGAGTCCCTGTCAGACACACTCACACACACACACACTCACACACACATTCATGCTTAAAAAGAGATGCAAACTCATGATTAGTGCATGCTAAATTAGAAAATTGAGTTTAAAAAGTTTAAGGGAAAGCATGACGATTTCTGAATATGAGCTCTGCATTACAGTGCGTGTGTGTGTGTGTGTGTTTATTACATGAGCAGTGTCTGTGTTTGATGAAGATTGCTGGAGGCCTTGAAATCAGTCCCATCTGTTGCATTCTTTGAAGCTCACTTACTTCCCTTCCTTTTGCTCACTCGTGTCTCTCTCTCTGCAGATCTGATCGTTGGGGCGTTCGGTGCGAGTGAGGTCTCAGTCTACAGGTACAGGTCTCAAACCTACAGACACCAGTTTGCACTTCTTTTAAAAAATCTGTGAAATTGTTTCATTTACAGGTTTTCTGGTTATTTTACACGTGTTACGTGTGTGTGTGTGTGTGTGTGTGTGTGTGTGTGTGTGTGTGTGTGTGTGTGGGCAGGTCTCGAGCTGTGGTGTCTGTGGAAGCGATGCTGACTCTAACTCCCAGGATCCTGAATCCTGATGACCGACAGTGTTTCCTCCCTCAGACAGAAAACATGGTCACCTGGTAAAAAGAGCATCTATCCTTCCAGTTTTTTTTTACCACAGCATGTGCGCTGAGTGTGCAATGTGCTGAGTCAGAACTGAATATTCAAGCAAACTACGCATCCCGGACAAGCCCCCAATTCCTCCGACTTAGCGCAAACGTAAGGATGTAAGAAAATATTGTTAAACTGAAATATCGTTTTCCAATTAAACTTAGTCTTAAAAGTTACAAATGCGTCTCACTTTTAGTATTGCGATAAATTGTATCGTCTCCCCTGTATCGTGATGTATATATCGTATCACCAGGTTCTCGCCAGTACACACCCCTATCAAATGAGCACATCAAAAGGGTGAAACAACAATATGTAAAATGTGCCAAAAGATCTGTTTTTACTTTCAAAATTAGCCTAAATTCAAAGTTTAGTTCAGAAGTGGACAATACTGGATAAAAACGTCAAGTCTGTGGTGAACGTGCGTCCATAGCTGTTAAAATGTGAAAATGAGCCAAAAACTATCTCTGCCTTCATAAGAACAGAAGAATCTGGTGTACATCATTATTTAGTGTTTTTCTGCTGTTTGAAACAGAACACACGAGCTCTGGGTCTGACTCCACCACATAGAGACAAAGCCAGTTTTTCTACTGATTGTTGTGAAAACAGAGTAAAAATGGTTTCCTTGCTGTTTGTTTTCTTAACCTCGGTGGCATTAATGGTGATGCTTGAGAAGACAAGTGCTAGTTGGCTTTTGAAGAGACACATTTGGTTCTTATTTTAAATGATAAAACATCGGGTCTAGCCCAGCAGCCTTTCACATGATGCACCACTTGTTTTTATGTCCTAAAAGATCCAGTTTTCTTCTCTTTCTGTTTGTTTCTGTGAACTTCTTTTGGGAATTGCATCCATCATCACTCTCGAATTCAGGCTGACGTGAGAAGTGGCACGTTGGAGCGCCTCATTAAATCCCTTCTGCTCGGTCTGAGCTCTTATTTATGTGTAGTTTGGAGTCATTCAGCAGCCTGCCTGGGTGTGTGCAAGTGGATTAAAGCTAAAGGGATCAAACACGAAGCTAACGAGGCTCTCTCTCTCTCTCTGCTGCGCTGAGCTCCAGATCCGTAACAGAAATCGTCCTCGTTGTGCTGCATCATAAAAGCGATACGCTGTAACGTATACCCGTTCACAAATCACATCCACACTGACAGATGTGACAAATACTTCACCCCCGTGCTCGAGACGTCTGGATCTCCAGTGCAGTAATGTAGCCCAGTGGAAACATGAAGGCTCGTGGAACCTGAAAACTCTGATTTATGGGACGCTGCAATTCATTTGAATCTGCATAATTCTGTTTCGATCATGTTTGCATGCGTGGGCGGCAGACCGCGAGTTTAGATGAGGGGGAACCGGTCTTATGTTGGTCCTCGAGACTGGAACTGCTGTAGGACTTTTGGACAGGAGTCGTGGGCTTGGCCGGCTGCCTTGTGGCTTTGTCCTCGTGGTGTGTGAGTGTGTGTGTGTGTGTGTGTGTGTGTGTGTGTGTGTGTGTGTATGTGTGTGTTAGTGAGTGAGTGTGTGTGTGTGTGTGTGTGTGTGTGTGTATGTGTGTGTGAGTGAGTGAGTGTGTGTTTGCTTGCACACACACACACTCACTCACACACATACAGAACGAGATGGAGTGTGTTAGTCAAACAGAAGCAGCAGAATAAAAAGATGGTGCTGACTCTAAAGTGAAGGTCCGGATCGTTGGAACTGGTTCCCTGATGAGCAGAGCGATGATGTCATATGTTAAAGCATCTGATAAATACAGTAATCACCCAGAGGTCATTAACCCCAGAGGTCATGAACAACACAAACTCTTGTTCTGGATGTATTTCAACTAACTTCAAAGAATCTTTTCAACCCTCTGGCTGAAATATTCTCCCTGTTCCTCCTCAAAGACGAGCAGAAAGAACGTTTTTTGATTTTTCTTTTCATAGAAAACAACTTTAGCCAGTTTGTATTTCTTTATTCTAACCTAACGTTTACACATTTTGTACGTGTGTGTTTGCCATACCTAAAGAGAAGCACATCTATTGACTGGTTTCAGTTAGAGTTGACCCCTTCTGCCTCACGAATGCTGGATGGATTTTAATTAAAATCTCAGGAAGTCATCATTAGATGTTCGTCTACAGCTGAAAAACTCGTGGAGCCATTTTGATTCAGGACAGCTGACATTAGGAAACCCAGTAATGTCTTTAACTCAGTCAGTTTAGTGTGGCGTCAGCTGAGTCATTCGCAGCACAGATCACACAATGACAAGATAGCAGTAACTAGAGGTCCACCGATACTGGTTTTTCTATTGCCGATGCGTAGCAGACATGGTCAGCTGATTTTCATGGACGATATCTAGGTGTTTTCCACCTTATTTTCATGCTAAAATGTCACTGATAACATCAGTTGATGCACAAAACGTCTGAAGCTGAATCAGTTTTTGAACTCTGAATTTAACTAACTGTTAAATCTTAACTGTGTTCTCTTCTCAGGGTTAAAGTCCGACACCTAAGTTTTTATTATGCAGATGTTATTAGGGCCTGACTGAAGGACAAATATCGGCCGATGTATAAAAAACAATAAATATCAGCCTGATATATCTGTCTAGCCCTAGCAGTAACAATATTATTGTTTAAATCTCTGACGTGAAAGATGGTGGGTCATATATGTTCCTCAGGGTTAAAGTAATCAGGTTAAAGTGATCAGAATATCACAGCCTTTCCTGTGGAGAGGATACGAAGCGTTAGCATCTTACCTGTAGATAGATAGCTTGGGTTTGGAGAAACAATTTAGTTCTGAGTAGGGCTGCGCAATATATCGCAAATGTATCGTTATCGCAATATCAGCATGCGCAATAGGCATATCGCAAAGAACAGAAAAATATCACAATTAATGGTCATCTCAGATTTTTGCTACACATAATGAATTTTGTCAATCAAATGGAAGCATGAAGTTTTGACAAATCAAATAGAGCCTTCACCCATTTGGCCAATCGGTTGGGTTCTTATAGGTTAGATGCCTTGGTGCCTAGGTGGACGGCACTTCATTTGGATGGCTAGCAAACACCTGAGTTAGCTTAGAGAGCGTCGCAATGACTGAGGGTAAGACGTGTGCGGAAGATGTTAGCGAGACAGAACTCATTATTAAAACAGCATGACTATTATTTCAAAGTACTTGTGTTCAACAAACACAAGTACTTTGCAAGACATGCCAAACACTTGTGGCAACCATGAGGGGAATCATGACAAATATCCGTTGTCACCTCCAACGCAACCATAAAGATCTATATACTGGACTCTAGAAAGCTAGCGTTAGCAAACCCAAAGTCTCTGACGTTAAGACAAGTAAGATTACAACAGCCCAGCAGATGGCCATGGGTGGAACTCCTTATGAGAAACCATCAAAGCGGTACAAGGAAATAACAGAAGTAGTCAGTAAGTGCTACGGGGGTAAACATATCCGTTTAGCTCTTTAAATGTTCTACAGCGTTGTCCTATTGTTTTAAATCGCTCCAACATATTTTAATGATTGGTTACAAAAATATTGAAACAGATCATGATAATTTTGTAATGTAAACTTGCATGATTTCATTTTGTTACTGTATTAATACTAATGATAGAGGATGGAGTGGTGTGTCTAAAGTATATATACAAAACTGCAGATTTAAGTATTTGTTCATTTATCGCAAGTAATATCGATATCACAATATTAAGCACTGTTATCGCATATCGCAGGTTTTCCTAATATCGTGCAGCCCTAGTTCTGAGCGGGCGACGACTCTGATCTAAAACATAAAACACAGCAGGGTTAGGGTTAGCAGACGTTAGCTGCTGAGCTAGCTACCATAGCACGTCTCACTGCAATTTCATAATTCCGCTGCTGAAGCCACTTTTTCATTTTTTGACAATGCAAAAGTTATAAATTAGCATTTTTATGCACTTTTGAAGTTTAAAAACTGAAATTGTTTAAGATGTTTTTTTTCATTTGGCCCCGTTGTGACCAGATGTTAGCTCATCTGTCCGGTCGGATTCCCGTTCATCCACGACGCGACAACCCTAACTGGGCCTTTCACCTCTCGTCCAGACAGGAAGTAGAGTCCCTAACTGAGATGCAGATTTCAATTTAAACATTATCGCTCAATATTTGACTTTTTATTTTTTAGGAAGCAGCACAAACGTAGCCTTTAAAGAGATCTACAGAAGACTCTTAGACCTTTGTGAGGTCACGTCAGTCATGTTAAGCAATGTTTGTGTGCAGGAATGACTCACGTATACAAGGTGAAGATGAGACACCATGCTGTCCAGACTTGTCCGGATTCAAAAGTGCACGCTTCACTTCCAGCCGCATTAAAATGTTTACCTGATACAAGATGAAAGAGCGTTTTGAGACGGCCTCTAAGACTGAGTTTAGCTTCAGATTAAATTGCTTAAAGTTGGAACTGGTGCAAACTTTGAATGCTTTTGTCTGAAACCGTCCAGAACTTTTTGAATAATCCGACCACAGCCGTTCTTTGTCTAGTTAGACCTCATAAAAGTGTGTTGAGTTGTGTGATTTTTGAAGCAGGCCCTTGGTGTTGCCTAGAGAGACATTTAGTGTATAGAGCGTATGCTGGGAGGGCCATCTAGCACGTAGGACGGTGGAGCCCAGATGCATTTTGGGGGAAAATTACATACAGTAATGACTAACCTGGGGGTCATTCGTGTGCAGCATGCACTTAAGTGTGACACAAAGCTCTTATTAAAGACACACACACCCAAAACACACACTCTGCATGCATGCAGCACATGTTAAACTAACAGAGAAGCACCTTGGAGAGGCATCCATGTCTGAGAACAGAGACTTGAACTCCCATCTGCAGCGCACACGCTTCAACAAAAGCAAACCAATGATCATTCTTGCGTTTTTTTTATTTGAATCATAATTATGATTCTGCAGTTTGTCCGTTCACACCTTCTTAAACCTAAACACACACCTACATGCAGATTTTAATCACACACCAGGTCACATGAGGTCAGTGGAGCTGCACCCCCTCTTCCCTCTAGAAGCAGGGGTCCCCCCCCCCTCCCTGTGCAAGAGTCACTTCCTGTTGTTGATGGAATTGGACGATAACACAGAAAAAGCGGCGTTACACATCAGGTCGTGAACATAAACGGAGGAAATGCAGAAATGTTTCCCAGTCTCCCGTGTCCGTGTGTCTAGTGGGGCCTCCGCTAGTTCCTGTACCCCCACCCCCCAGGAGGACAGGAAGGCATTAATGACTCGTTTATTTATTCAGGTGGCACTGGAGGATTACTTTTATTAATAACTGTGTCGGGGGGTCCTGTAGAAACACAAAGAAAAAAAGCTGCTGGTAAAAGCAGCTTGAACAGCCTCAGTGTGGTGAAATAGAGTTTAATAAAAAGTATTCAGTTGAAACATTTTCAGACCAGCATCATGGAGTGTGACATTTCCTAAAATAATCCGGTTTGTTTATGACCTGTAATTTTAAATCAGCAGCATCAGGAACGCCAAAATTCAACAAAATCAACATTTTCTAAAATTCAGCCGATCAAGCGTGGAACCTTCAAATTTCATTCTGGTCATTTATTAACCCCTTAAGTTAATCTTTTCACGTGTTTTATTATCAGCATTATTGTTACACGTGTTTTAAATATTTATATGTTCATATTTTATTTTTTATTTTAGATGTTTTTCAGCTGGGTTCTCTGCATGTTTCATTGACATAGAAAACTCCACTACCAAGTGGCTGAGCTGCCAGTTAACAGGTTAAAGTTGGAGCTGTTGCTTTGGAGCAGGAAGATCTGGCGTTAGCCTGTTTCTCCCTGTTCATGCATGAATTTTCTCCCTTTTCTCTAATCAGAGTCTCCAAAGTGTCCTTTGGTATGAACGTTTATGAATATCTGTTCAGGTCGTACTCTCTACCATCCTGCTGCTCCATGAAATGAGAGCAGACTGTTTACTTGACACTCCGTTTTAATCCAGATGAATTTCTTTCTCCCTCCAGCCTGAAAGTGGACGTGTGTGCAGCGGTGAGCGGCGTAGGGATCCCCGGCTCTGTAGGTAAGCAGCTTTATGCAGCAGTGGTACCCTAAAGGAGGACTGATGCAGGTGCAATAGAAAAGGCAAGGAGGTATTTATAGAACACAGACAGGAACATCACAGTGATTCTCTGCAGCTCTCACACCCACAGAGCTCCTGGTGTATTTATCAGATCAGACGGGGTGGGTTTAGGATTTAATCTGGGTTTGAAGTCTGCATCACATCGTCTCTGTTACCATCCTCTGTCCAGATCTGAGAGCAGAGCTGCAGCTGGATTGGCTGAAAGGTACCAGGGGTGGAGTTAAGAGAGTTCTCTTCCTGGATACCCAGCAGCCTCAGCACACGGGGCTCCTGAGGCTGGGTCACAGCCGCCCGCGTGCGTGTCTGAGCTACACCATCTATCTGAAGGTAACGACTTCTGACGCTGCGGCTCTTCAGCAGCAGTCGGCTCGACGCTTAAACCACTCTGCTGTTTGGTCTTTTTCTACAGGAGGAGGATGAGTTCAGGGACAAACTGACCCCCATCTCACTGGCCCTAAACTACAGCCTGGCTCCGCCCACTTTTGACCAAACACTCCCACCTGTTCTCAACCAGTACAGCAGCACCTTCCTTCAAGAGCAGGTGTGGCTGCATGTGTCAGGGTTAGGGTTAGTCAGGGACGGTTTCTCAACAAAAACGGTTAAAGTGAATCAAGACCTGGAACCGTCAGGCTACCTGTTACTGTTAATCATGCTGAGGACGTAGCATCACGCTTCATGAATCTTCTGTGGTCGTGTGATCAGACACTGCAGAGTCTCTGATGTTTCTAATTGAGCCTTATTTAAGTACAACCAGAAGTTGTTGTCATCAGTTCCAAGTGGAGTCCTGCAGAAATATTAAAAACAGTCTAACCCATCTGACAGGTGGGATTGTGCACAGCAGCAACACACATCAGCCCAGATGTGGGACTCTATTCCAGGAGTGCTGCTAAAAAGATCTCTGCGCTCCAGCTGCTCATATTCCAGTGCACGTCTGAATAATCAGACGTTGCTCCTTATTGAAGGAAAGCTAAATGAGAGTAAATGTTGCTCAGATCCCTCGCGGCTCAGGCTGCAGCTACCTTCCCTGATAAAACGTCAGAAATCTAATACTGAGACGACGTTTAACCACCAGCAGCCCGACGCACGAAGGTGAAATCAAATAATCACAATGATGGAGAGGAATCTGTCTGCAGCTCTGGGTCAGTTTCACTCTTTATTTACTGATTTGTGGAAGAATCCAGATGGAAAATATGCTCCCTTCTGATTGCTGCTCCTCTTGTAGAGCGTTGGAATAAACAAAAAGAGCTTTAAAGTTTCCAGAGACGAAGTTTGGTGTTCATTCTTGAGTTCCCTTCTGAAGCCGTGCACTCGCGGGTCATAATGTGTCAGAAATGCCACGTTTGTTTTGTTGTCTTTTATCCACAAACTCCTTTTTTTGGTCTGATAATCGTGTCTGCTGCTCTTCCACGTCGCCCTCATCCTCTCAGGCTTACATCCTCCTGGACTGTGGCGATGACAACGTCTGCATCCCTGACCTCCAGCTCTCTGCCAGCATGTAAGACTCCCACATTCCCGCCCTTTGACCTCAACCTGTAAATGCTCCACCATTCCAGACCCACACACACACACACACACTGTCTGCTGTTTCTCAAACAATGAACAAAGTTTACATTGAATTTTCTCACATCCACTTTAACATATGTTAGTGAGATTTGTGCGTGTGCACGGCGTGTAGTACCGCTCTAGCTGTACGACATCACCGTGGCAGCTTCATATAAACATCCTCTCACGTGCACGGACCAACACACACTCACACACTGCTGCTGCTGCAGTCCTTGCAGCTGATTACACATAAGATCCTAAAAATGGTCTGAATGAAGATTTCTTTTGCACACTTCCATCTGTTGGAACAGAGATCGCTCAGAGCTGGTGATCGGAGATGACAACCTGGTCACGCTGACCATCACGGCAGTGAACCGAGGAGAGGGGGCCTACGAGACGGAGCTGCACACGCTGATTCCTCCGGAGGCGGACTACATCGGAGTGAAGCGCAGGGTGGAGGTCGGTGCCCAGATTTGTGGTTTAGGGCCAACAAAGGGTGGATTCTGATAGGCTAATCCAGTTTTAGCCATTATGCTTCCAGCCAAACATCAAATGAGGAAGTGTGTTATTTGAGGCTGCAGTTAAAGCTTCATCACATCCTGTTGTGTCGTAATAGCGTGTGTGTTTAGCATGATTAAGGAAAGGCTATCAGCAGGATGTGCTTTACTGGCAGCAGCCCAAAAGCCCCTATTATGATTTACAAGCTGCATTAGTGACTACGGAAATGGATAGGGTCAGCGCGCGCGTGTGTGCGTGTGTGTGTGTGCGTGTGTGTGTGTGTGTGTGTGTGTGTGCGTGTGTGTGTGTGTGTGTGCACTAATGAGTGTATCATGGCTGTTTGATTGATTCTGTTGTTGCTGTCAGAACAGCGGTGCTCTCCCTCCCTCTGACCATCTCTGTGTCATGCTCCTTCCTCCAGTCTCTGCTGCAGCTAAACTGCGAGTACAAGACGCTGAACGAGAGCAGAGCGGTGGTGTGTGACCTCGGGAACCCGATGGTGGCGGCGACGGAGGTGAGCACACGAGAGCAGAACCACCTTTCAAAAGAACGCCTACACAAAGGAGGCCTCGCTCAGCCTTCAGCTTTAATTTGACTGATGATTTCCAAAGATGGTCGCCTTGACCCTCGCTCCACACACTCTGACCCCCTCGGCCGTCCTTCATGCCGCTGCTGCGTGCGTGGGTATAAACATTCAGCAGGAAGTCAGGGCTCTTGGTCCTTTGTGCTGCGCCTCCGTGAGCTGCAGACGCGTCGCATGTGAGAGTCAGGCTTTCATTTAGAGATGTCAAGGCTGGCAGAGACACGGAGCGCTCTGATAAATCTATTATGTGGTCATGTTTCACAGCGTGGAGGGGAGGCATAATGAGGCGTGTGTGTGTGTGTGCTGTCCAGATGTTTCCCATATTCGACCCCCCCTGCCCCGTTCAGGAATCCATGAGCTTATACAGAACATACCTTCACCCCCCCACCACACACACACACACACACACACGTGAGCTCTGCTTCTAAGCGACTAAACTTTTCTGACCACTCGGGTTCATTGCTGGGGCCGCATGACGCAGCCGTGGCGCCGTTATTCAGGTCGTTCTGATCGGCGTAACGCTGTTACGGGTCAGAACCATGATGCTTCTTTTGTTTTACGTTAGCACGCCGAGGGTCGCAGGATCCGTTTCTGACTTCTATTCCATTAAAAGCTCAGATCCTTAGACGTGAGGTCATGCTAAAGGTCGTCCAACTGTATCTCTGCTCTTAGAACAAACTAAGTGGAGACAGACCAGTTCAGAGCTGGTTTCTACGTCTCCGTCAGCTCAGGTGCGTTTACCTGTCTGTCACACTGAATGAGCTCTTGGTGGGAGGTGGCCGACCAGGAACATGCTGCCTTGATGCATTTATGGCCTGAAAACTAAAAATGTTTAATTTTATATTTGTTGATGCTGAATATCCTTTTTGTTGCATCAGAGGTGCATTTTCATTAACCCGCTTTTCTCCATCTAATTAATTCATTAATCATAATTAATGCGTTAAATTCCCACCCCTAAAATGACATCATCTGTTGGGATCTACACAAGTTAGAAAGATCACAATAACCTGAAACGTCACCTGGCCTCCTCTTCCTGTGGGCGCTGACGGTGACTCACGTTCCCTCTAAACGAACATCTGATGTCTGTTCCTTCAGATCTTCCCCGCCTGGCTTTTCCCTCCCAGTCTCTGTATCGTGTCCCGTACAGGTCACCCCCCCTGCAGACATGCCTCTTGAGGTTTTAGTGCACGTCTGCATGCTGTCGTTTCCCCTCTGGACCCCGAGCTCGACCTGTTTCTTTGATTGTACACACACGTATGTGTAAGTAACCATATGTGTACACATGCGTGTAAGTACACATGCGTGTACGTACACACACATACAAGCCACAGCAGAACCCTCCACGTGTTTCCAGTTAGTCGGCGGACGGGGATTTAAACAGAGGAGAGACGAGGAGCGTCGCTGTGGTCCTTAAGTGTGTGTCTGTAGTCTGGCTTTTGTCAGACTTAAGAAACTTACTGTCATCAACACACACGCATATAAATACACACACATTATTCTGGTATTGTGACGGTGAAGCAACAGGAAAGGATCCGGTTACGTGGACTTTACCGTCCTGTTCCCAAACACACAAAGCTTCCTTTGATGCCTCTAATTCCTGTTTTCTCTGTTTTCGGCGTTCCTGCCCAGCTGTCTGTTGGTCTGAGGTTTTCAGTGCAAAGGTTGGAGGACGCCGGACCAAAAATCAGCTTTGAGCTGCAGATCCACAGGTGACACACTCATCTGACACACAGAGCTGTTGTTCATTCCTGATCCGTGTAAATAAGGTCTGAGTCTGCTCTGATGCTGTCTGTGGTCTCAAACTGCAGAACCAGATGGTTCAGACAAGCTCCGGGCTGCAGAAACCAAAGTTCAACACGCTGGTTCCTGTAGGAGTCGGACGACAAAGAGCCGTGGTTGTTTGGAGTTTTGTCTTTGCATCAAAGCCTCATTTAGAATAACGACAGCATTTAGCTGGTTCATATGACAGCATGACTCTGGTTCTGTTCTGCTGAAAGACTCAGTTTAACCAAAACGCTCCTGAAGGAAAGCAACAACAAACCATGATGCAGCCCCCGCCGTGCTTCTGTGTCTGACACTCTTATGGAGTAAATTTGACTGTTTTTTTATCTCTACAGCTCCAACAAAGACAACTCCACCAGTAACCTGGTCACCCTGGACATGTCCATCACCGCCAGCGCGCAGCTGGATTTACGCGGGTGAGTCCAGCCCATCGACGGGTCAGACTCTCACAAACGTCTTTATTTATCTATCGTGGCTCTGGTTTTAATCCAAACTTTTGCTGTTTGCAGGAAGTGTTTATAAAACGGGTGAAAAAGAGCAGAAAAATGTGTTTGTTGAAATCAATTTGAGCTAACCACGTGCACATGGGGGATATTTGCTAAAGCGTCATGGACGTTCACATGCCTGGTCTCACGCACACACACACACACGCACACACACACACACACACACGCACACACACACACACGCACACACACACACACACACACTGGTGTTTGTGTGCGGTCGGTTGTAGGAACTGGGACATGTTTCTTCAGATGTGTCCAACATTTAAATAGTTCTGGATTATTTTTCCCTCCTGGTGTAAAACAGCATCAGCCCATCGTTGATGCAAAAGTCAGACTTTAAAAACCAAACGTATATCTCTCGTCTGCAGCATCCAATCACAACGCCCGGATCGACCACATGATCAGATTTCATTGACATGTTTCTTGTGATGTCGCCACATGTGGCAGAACCAGCTGCTAAATTTTCGTGCAAGAAAATAAGTAATAATAATACTTATTTATAAATTGTTTTTCTTTTAGAAAAGGGAACAGTCAGTTTTTACTGGTTACACCTTTTCTACTGGATGTGATGAAGCTCACTCCACCTTTAAATCTCCTATTTCTAATCAGTCATTTCCTGTAACTGACATGTAATAAATTACCTTTTGCTAACTAAAGGAAAGTATTTTTTAGTATTTTATTCAGTGCTCACCTGTTTAACACTAACTTAAAGCCTCATTGATGGTGTTTCAGGGTTTTTGTTCTGTCTATTTCTGCCATGGTTTCTATTTCATACCTGCCCCCTGCAGCTTTGGAAAAATCCAGGGAGAAAAACACATCAAAGCACCAAGAATCTTTGCTGCAGCACATTGAACGAATTGAGGAAAACTAAAATCCCAAAAACCGTTTCCACATGCATGAATATGCATCCTCGAGCCCAGACGGAGCGTGGAAACATTGAAATTTGGACTTTAAGTGACTGAACTTGTTATTTGATATATTTTTGTGTTTCACAGGGAGTAGGAGGTGTAGGTGTGTGGTTACCATGGTAACCCCAATGAGCCACTTGCAGCTGCTTTAACCTTTTTATCTTGCTTCTTTTACACTTTTTAGTCAGTTTCTACATAAAAACCTGATGAAAGCCCACGTTACTTTACAGAAGAACGTGATCTAGAAGAAATCTGATGTATGTTGGAATCTGGGCAGCAGATGCATTAAGCCTCTTCTTGAGAAACGTTCTAGTTGGACAGTTTTATTGAGTTTCTCCTTCATGCTGGCCGTGGCAGGTGGCCCTACTAATATAAATCTACCAGATACCTAAAGAGGCTGTTTGTCTTTGTTTCACAGAAAAATCATAGACAAAACCCTCCTGTTCATAACAACAGATCAAACATGTCTGCATCAGTGTCATCGAGCTGCTTCTGCTCCTTCCAGGGTGTCTCATCCCTCCCAGGTGGTGCTGCCGTTCCCAAACTGGAAACCTAAAGAGAAACCAGTGAAAGAGGATGACGTTGGACCACAAGTAACACACATCTATGAGGTGTGTGTGTGTGTGCGTGTGTGCGTGCATGTGTGTGTGCATGCGTGCGTGTGCATGTGAGTGTGCATATGGGTGTGCATGAGTGTGTGTGTGTGTGTGCATGTGTGTGTGCATGCGTGCGTGCATGTGTGTGTGCGTGCGTGTGTGTGCATATGTGTGTGTGCATGCGTGCGTGCATGTGTGTGTGCGTGTGTGTGTGTGTGTGTACATATGTGTGTATGTGTGTGCGTGCGTGCGTGTGTGTGTGCGTGCGTGCGTGCGTGAGTGTGCGTGCATGTGTGTGTGTGTGTTTGTTATCAGACAAAAAGATCAAACAACTTTCCAGATTTAGTGAAATTGAGTGGATAAGTGGAGGGTGAGCGGAGGAAGGGCTTATTAAATGTTGCTGCTCAGAAAGCCCTTCCTGTCGTTATTGTCGATAATTAGATGACATTGCAAAAAAAAAGAGCAGAAAAAGGAGGTGTGAGAAGTTTTAACCAGCAGGAGTGAGACGTCAGTAACAGCAACTCTGTAAAACGAGTGGCTCCACAAAGAATTAAGACATGGATGATCAAAGGTCTCCAGCTCTAGAGTCATTACTGCTGTGAGGGCAGGAAGGAGTGAGAAGAGGAATAAACAGAAGGGAACAGCGAGGAAAGGATGGATGGATGGATGGATGGATGGATGGATGGATGGATGGATGGATGGATGGATGGATGATGGATGGATGGATGGATGGATGGGTGGATGGATGGATGGATGGGTGGGTGGGTGGATGGATGGATGGATGGATGGAGACGTTATGTAACGAGTTAATGTAGAGAGGACAGAGAAGTGTGTATTAATGTGAGATGTGAAGAAATCGAAGGAGTAAAAATGTCAGACGGACTTATCAAGTGTGTGCGTGTGTGTGTGTGTGTGGACATGTGAGTTTTTAAATGAACCAGAGTGCAGCGTTGTCTGCTCCATCCTGCAGCTGATAATGATTTTCATTTGTGGTCCTTCTCCCAGTGGGCAGCTGCTTCTAGTTAGACGGGACCCAGTTTTTCTGCTCTTAAGAATTCCTGCCCTGCAGCAACGGATCATGTCCTGTTGGAACGACTCGCTTCAGTGTTATGACCTGTGTGTGTGTGTGTGTGTGTGTGTGTGTGCGTGTGTGTGTGTGTTTTAAGTGATGCTCGTTTACTAGTGCTGATGAGGAAGATCAGCCTGACGATGACGATGATGTGGGATTAACTCATCTTGTGTTTCAGTCCCCGGTGACTGGGGCTGCATTAGGATGATCTCCATGAAAACACAGGTGGCCCGTCTCATCAAGCCACAGTTATGATAACCTGATTATAGCCTCGGCCACAGGAGATCCGCTAACAGGGCCGGAAACAGTCTGATCCTGACAGCTCTTTGTTTTTGCTTCCCCCTCTCTTCCAGCTTCATAACTTCGGTCCCAGCAGTATCGGCGAGGCTGAGCTTCAGGTGGGCTGGCCCTCCCGTTACCATGACGAGAACCTGCTGTATGCCATGGAGATTGAAACCGACGGCCCAATTAGCTGCCGGACAAACACCAGCCTGAACCCACACGGCCTCCAGGTAACATGAACATTTACTCTCTCATGCACAAAATCATTCCCAAGACACGTGCACGGATCTATGAGAAAAATATCTATTACAGCAACACTTCATACGTTTCCCACTTCTCCCTCCTGCTGGTTGAAAGTGGAATTACATCTGTCGTCAACAACCCTGCTGTAGCTAGCGCTAACAACGAGCTAACGCTAACATGAGCAACTAATACTAAAATAAACCAGGAAGTAAAAAGATCAACACTGTTGGACAAAAATATTATTACTTACAAGTCCAGCAGCAACAAAGCCAGGTCACCATCAGTCTGTGATTTTGTAGCCTCCTTTAGCTCCCTCAAGCTAGCGTAGGCCACGCCGATGTTCACTCTGATTTTAGCTCTTTGCTTCACCTCCAAAGACATTACTCTGTTACTTTTACTTCCAGGCTCTGCCATGATGCCAACAGAAAAAACAAACTTCTTCTTTTTCTTCTTCTTGTGCTTTATTTTGATGATGGTGAATTGAAAATGCTAACTGCTAGCCTTTATATTAGCTACTGGCACAGCAAACAGCTGCTGCTGTAAAGCAGGTAGAGAGCTCCCGCTAGTGTTCCTGCCACAAAACTCTTTAGTGAGATTTCCTCTCAGCAGACAACAGAGTGATGTCCAGAGTTCACGGCTGAAGAACGCGGTGGCGCCAGGATTTCTCTGCAGTAGCTCAGTGAGTGTAAGGAGTTCATCTGCAGCAAACTGTAATTTTAGACTCTTAAATGCCCACTCCAAAGTTTATTCATCTTTCAGTGACTGCATTATTAATACTCTCCTATCTGAAACGTTATTATAAGCACAGTGATCAGAAGTTCAAACCAAATACAGCGCTGTGCAAAAGTTATGAGTCATCCGGTGTTTCTCTGTATTTTGTTTCCAAGGAGCCAGACTTTAGCGTTCTCTTCCAGAGCAGCTCTGATGAAAAGTCCCTCTCCACAAAAGTTATCTCCAGTCCACTACCTGCTCCTGTACTCTGGTGTTTTGTTGGTCAGCTTAAGCCCCGCCTACACCACTTCTGATAGACGCTCAGCGCACCACTAGGTGGTTTATGAGGATCTCAGATCTCACAGCCACCCTGGTGTGGAAAAATAGAGTTTTATAAAATGTCACATTAGAAATCTTTTTATTTTGTCCGTTTGTGTGTGGGTGCCAGTACGAATCCCTCTGAGGGTGCTTTAGGCTGGCCTTGGTGAGTTTGTCTGTAATTATAAAGCTCTAGTTTAGATGTTTATCAGCTGGTTTCTTTAGGAGAGTTTAGCTGTTGTGAAAAGTTCAGACAAGACCGACGAACTTCAAAGCTGTTCTGTAAAAACAGGGGTGCACATAACTTTTACAAGTACCAGGTGTTGATGTCTGGTTCTCACCTGATGAAGCTACGGCCACCCCTGTGGTGCGAGCAGCGGTCTGGAGCTGCGGGGGGGGGACGACTCATATCAACATAACACCGGTGCAGAGGAGCGTATGCAGGCGGTATTTAAAATTAAAGTCAAGGTAAAGTCCCAAGTCATCATCACACACTGGTGAAATTACATCTCCGCATCTGACCCATCCCCGTGGTGGGGAGCGGTGAGCTGCTCGGGAACTATTTGGTGGTTTAACCCCCCAATCCAACCCCTTAATGTCAAGCAAGGACGCATTGGGTCCCATTTTATCAAAGTCTTTGGTATGACCCGACTGGGAATCGAACCCCGATCTCCCAGTCCCGGGGCGGACACTCTACCACTAGGCCACCGGAGCTGGTTTATGTCACACATTCATACCTGTGTGAAAACCTTTATGTTCTGATACTGTTTGATCGTAGAAAAGCTGTTTGGTGAGTTAACGAACTTTAGCCAAACGGGTTTATTAAGATGAAAGCTTGTGGTTTCGTTTCCTTCCTGCTGGGTTTGGGACCGAAGAGCTGCAGGAACAAAAGGAATCAAACCTCCAACAATAGCTGGTCTGGAAGGAATAAGAAGTCAGCGTGTTCTCAGCTAGATGGCTTTTGAATATATTTAAATGAAAATATCAAATCAAGCTGTTCCCGTTTGGCCTTCTCCCAAAGCTAAGCTTCCAGAGGAGGAACCAGATCTGTCTGTGTGTTATCTGAAACGTAAGAACACCCAGTTATTCGCCCAGGCTGCGTATGTTTCGCTTTTTCTTGTACGACCAGGAAATTAAATCTCCTCAAATCCAAATTTATACAAAACATTGTTTGATCCGATTTCTAAATGTGGCGCTTGTTTCCACAGCTGAAGGTCCTGTGTTGTTTTATCACAACTTTAAGTGCTCTGTCCACCGGCTGATGAGGCTGCATCATGTGCTGCACAGACCTCGCTGAAGCAAGCATCATGTGATGATGGGGCTCTGGTGGAAACTCTTTATGACGCTGGCATGCTTGTTTTAATTACTTCCTCCGCTTCCATTTCTAAAACGTTCTTTGTGTTTGGGATGAGTAAATCTGCCTACCGGACTCCTAAAACCCAGATCAGACTGTTCTAAAGATCAGACGTGTTTTTCTTTCATAAATGGAAACAAGTCCTGCAGACTTTTATTTAAAAACGAATGAAATACGATCTCAGGACGTCAAACTGCAACACTGACGTGATTCTTCGGATAACTTAAGCTGATTTATGTGCTGTAAACAGCTCTTTGAGTGAGCTCTTTGGAGACATACAGAATAGGCTTTTAAGAGATTGACAAGCTAACAGCTAGGCAAAATGGAGCCAAAATCAAAGTGGATTGTTATAAAGGTTTATACTGGCACTTTAAACATTTACTTAGGTTTCTATGGTTATTTGCAGCAGAACTTGCTAGTTATACACCTTCCTGTTCAATATGTAGCACTTCCTGTTGGAATCTCTTAAAGGTGTGTTTCACTCGTTTAATCAGTACATGTGCAGTGGTCTCTGGTAGGAATGGATGCCTTGCAAGCTGTTCTCGGGCAAAAAAAAGCCCAGAAACGCTTGGATCAGCAGCAGAGAGTGTCACAACACGGCAGGATCTGGACTCTTACTTCCTGATACGTGGACATCTCTCCTCTGATTGGCTAACAGCAACACGACTCTACCACTGACTCTGTTTGCTCTGCAACGTTGATGTTTTATCTCCACCAATAACACAAGCCTGGAGGAGTTCTGCTGTGTGGTGGAGTTGCTAATGCTAACGGTTAGCTTCTACTAGCCCAGACGTTCTCTGCTGTTTCCTGGACGCTAAACCAACAACAGCCTTCCCCGTCGTGAGTCCAGATGGGTGAGTCCATGAATGTTCAGTGACAGTGTGACGTAGATCTGTCAGGATTTTCTAATCCTAGAGTTTCACCTAGAGTCTATTTTCTATCAGAAGCTAATGCAGGAGATAGGTGGAGGAGACTATTTTCATGTTCAGCCTGCAGGAATCACTCAGAGTGACCCGTTAGAATCAGAGATAATCACTAATGGGTTTATCAGTGAACCACACCTTAAACATTTCTGCCGGGGTAACATGAAAATGACTACTGTTGCATTTTTGGAGATCAGATCTGTTTTTAGGAAGGCAGCAATCCACTTTAGCTCTGGCCTCATTTGGACTAGTGATCGTGTCCATCATGCCTCGATTTCATCAAGCTGAGGTTGTTCAATAGCTATCTACAACAGGGAACAACAGATATGAACCGTTTAGAGTTTTCTTGTCATATTTCAAAAGACCTGAAGTAAAAACATCTTTGCTTGTGTCAGATCTCCACTCTGCAGGACACACCAGAACTGTTGGGCTTCTTGAGGAACAGCAGCGATCTTCCTCCTCATCACCGGCGCAGACGATCCATCAGCACGGCTGACAGTTACAGCACTAAGACCCTGGTCGGCTCTACACTAATGTTTCTTTAAGGGAAAAGGGCTAAATAAAATGATTGGTGTCTTTCCACCCTCTCCATGCAGAACTGCACCACCCTCTCCTGTCTGAAGATCATGTGCATGGTTGGCCGGCTGGATCGGGGCCAGAGCGCCGTGATTAAGATCCGGTCCAGGCTGTGGGCACATACCGTCCTGCAGGTGTGTCGTAATGCTGTTTAGGGTGGTTGGATGTGTGGAAGGTCACTCTTTTAAAATCATGTTTATCTTTAAAGTGGCGCAACGATCCCTACAGTCTCAACTCTACCGTGTCCTTCCTGGTCCTGTCAGTGCCCTATCAGGTCCAGCCCCCCGCCTTAACCCAACACAGAGCCTCGGTAAGAGCCCGACAGTCAGGCGTCACCGCTCCAAGATAAACAGTAGAAAGGTTTCAGGTCTGTGCTTCTCCCTGCAGATGGGGACTCTGGTACTGTGGGGGACTCCTGATGTGTCCTTTGCTGTTCCTCTTTGGGTCATCATCCTGGCCATCCTGCTGGGCCTGCTGGTTCTGGCCATACTCACGTTAGCCATGTGGAAGGTACGCACACACACACACACTACAACATCTGGACCTATCAGTATCCAGTAACGAACAAACGTGTCAACGTGACTCCCTCAGTGCGGGTTCTTCGACCGGGCGCGGCCACCAGCAGACGACGACGCCTCGGACCAGGAGAAGCTAACGTCTGATCAAACGGGAGACGCGTGAGACGATGGCTCCTGGCTGGACTTTTGTGGTTTTGGGAGGGATGTGCACCTTCTGAATGACATAAATCAGATCTGAGATCTGTATTATTCCCCTGGTTGGAAGTCTTCTGGCCTCCGTCTGTTTATAAAGAGACTGCAGCTCCACACACTCGGGCCAGAGCACCCCGGGTCCCAGCAGGTGTAGTGGGACCAACACCGATTTCTGGTTAAACACACACACACACATGCACGCACGTATAAACATGCACACACTCTCTCTCTCTCACACACACTCACTCTCTCACACACACACACACTCTCTCACACACACACACTCTCTCTCTCACACATACACACACTCTCTCTCTCACACACACACACACACACTCTCTCTCTCTCTCACACACACACACTCTCTCTCTCTCTCACACACACACACACACTCTCTCTCACACACACACACACACTGGAATGAAACACCGGAGCTGAACACGAAGAGGACTTGCTTTAAATGTTTCTTGTTTTTTGTGTCATTTGTAAAATCTGCACAGAGATCCGTGCACGCGTGCTTTTGTGGGTTTTAGTTTGTGTGCAGGTATTGTTCCACTTGTTGAGTTTTTTCCCGCTCACACACACACACACACACACACTCAGAGGCAATCACGTGCTTATGCAAAAAGGCACAAAGTCTATATTTATGAATGTATGTGCAATATTTGGGCGTTGTGTGATACTGAAGCTTTGTTACACTGGCACTATTTTATTAGAGCTTCATGTTTCTGTGTGTATGTGTATACGTAAGTGACTGACAGGTATAGTAGATCATTATTATTATTATTGCTGAAACACAACCCACGTCTGGACAGATTTAGGCCAACATGTCGTGGTTTAAAC
The DNA here is from genome assembly GCA_006937985.1 of Aphyosemion australe. NCBI lineage: Eukaryota > Metazoa > Chordata > Actinopteri > Cyprinodontiformes > Nothobranchiidae > Aphyosemion > Aphyosemion australe. The sequence continues at coordinate 1,577,030 of SSNS01000005.1, read as the reverse complement.
GAAGACGATGGATCAATAAGAACTAAATGACTTCCTGTGGGAAGACGTGAGCCACAGCTGAACTCCTGCACTTCCTGTTTAAAGGTTTGCTTGTGTTCAGACTCCATGGATTTTAAAAGAAAACACTCAAGTTACTGAAACGTGTGAAGGTGTGCTTAGTGTTTGTCAGGTTTCTATTTTATGTTTCAAGCGACGTGGTCAGAGTGAAGTTTTAACGTTTATCGAGTGTTTGGGTTGTTTTTCATTTTTGTAACGAGTGAAGTTTTGGTCAGAATAAAATCTTGTTGGATAAATGCTTTAACAGTTTCAGCAGAATGACCTACGACATGTTCTGATTTGTTATTGTCAGCCTTCTGTAAAGCACACTGATGTCACCTCAGAGGAAGGACTAGTGCGCCCCCTAACGGCCCAGAGTTAAAATAGACATGCAGAAGAAGAGAGGCAGGGCAGCGCCACCCGGTGGTTCCTGTGAGTTACACGCTCCTTCTGTTTTGGCCGCTGTGACACATTTTAGTGTAACCTTTTAGAAGGAATCACTCTGGATATAATGATGACATCATAGCAACAGTCAAGCATGGAGGCGGACGTGTGATGCTGTCATCCAGAAGGTTGTGAAGGATCATGTCTGACCTTTGACCTTAAACATGAAGGAAAACACTCCAGTGTGACTGAATTAAAACAATCCTGTAGAATTATTTCAGAACATTTGAGGGTTTTATTGTTTTTCTGAAGTCGGAACAAAACTTTCCCCACTTTTCACCGGCCTAACTCCAATGTTCATCATTTATACGACCGTTTCACACAGGGCTGCAGGTTAGCAGCTCATTTTCACTCCTCTGGAAAACACCTGTTAGGTCTCAGGAGTCATCGTCACGGCACTCAGCGAATCTGATCTGACTAGCAGTGTTTCATAAACGCAGCTTTTCCCCAACGTGCGTTACCTGGGTTGTAACTCATGTTCTGGAACCATAAACTTTTATTAACAGCAAGAATATAAAGTCTTGATGAAAACCAACCCCACCTGATCAGGTGTAGTGAAGCTCGCTCCTGAGTTTATCACATAAAGATATCATCAGGTCCATCTGAGAAAACGTTAGTCAGACTCAGCTTCCTCAGTCTCAACCACAGCGAAGAGAAAAATGGTGCCGAACGATGAGACGTGTTTCTTCTTTAGATTCTTTATTTCTTTGAATATATCTGATCCAATGTAAAATCAAACATTAGAATTCAACTTTTAACAGTTTCTGACTAGCAAACCTCAACACCACCCAAATAAAGAAACATTATTGGTACTTGTTACGTACGGTACAAATAGGACAGACTGTATCTTATACAGAGATTTATCCAAACCCACTCAAAAGAGAAGAAACGTTTATTATAAGTCTCTGACTCCCATAAACTTCCTGGGTTTTTGAGCTGGTGCAAAAGAAAACGCCTTAGGTGAAGCAACGTCCTGTGTTCCTGTCAAACAGATGAGGGTGGAGCTTTTTCAGGTAAATATTATAATAAAGGTCTGTACATGGGGGGGTCAGCGTTTGAGTGGAAATGAGGTCTGATCAACATTAAAATGGAAGACTTTGGCTATTTACAGACTGTTGACATGTACAAAGTTACGTTTCCCTCAGACACTCTGCATTGATTCTGTGTTTTATTCACACACACACACACACACACAGCTGAGCATAGCTCTGATATGCATAGCTGGTTTTGTCTGCAGGGCTTTTAGACCGTTCAGCTCTAATGACAACAAATCCCAAAGATTATCTTGATTGCAGGTTCATTTTTGTCTGCAGCTGATTAAAAATAGATCTAAATGAGCTCCAACAACAAATGTTCTGGTGCTTCTTCATCCAAGCACGTCTGCCCAATTATAGCACACGTGTTCTAGATTAAATCAGGGCTTAGCTGACATTCAGGAACTCTGCAGACGCCACAGGTGATGTCAAAGGTGGATGTAGCGTCTCCATCCAGGAGGTGAACCCAACAGAAACGACCATTTCTAGGCTCCAAAAGCCTTTAATTCCCACGAGTCAGACTCTCCTGGTCCCTGTAGATAATGTACCTAGTTGGTTGTATGAACACGAGGTCATGCCTGGCGTTAGCGTGGCGGCCTGTGCTCTTCCTGTGCTGGCGTGAGCCAGATTTCCAAAACTGAAATCTTGTTTTTCTGTAATGATAGATCCTCGATCAGGACTGAGTTTATGGAAATGATTTTTCAGATTATTTGCTTTTAAACGTGTTTCATGTTACATTCTGCAGTTAGCCACGTTTCCTCTCATTAGAAACGAAACAAAAACCCTTTTCTAGCATCAAACTGACACAATATCATGTTTGTTTCATCTGATTGTACGCATTTTGAACGTCTGTGAGGGAAAGAGAACGTGGGAGGGTGAAGAAACTCAAAACGTTTACGTTCTCCTGTGTTTAGACGCTCCATCCACTTCCTTTACATCACCTGTAAATGTAAAACTAGCCAGGTGATTTAAACATTTGACATTAAGACGATTTAATCGTGTTTGAAAACTAGTTCAGTTCAGGAATAAACAAATGTTTAGTAGAGGGTGAGCGTGACGACAGTCGCTCAAGATGAACGCTGAAGGAAATAAGACCACATTGTTGAGGAGAACAGTCAAAGGG
>SSNS01000005.1:1546893-1569393 GCA_006937985.1 Aphyosemion australe | reverse complement strand
GGCGTTGCGGCTGACGGTTAAAGGTGTCCTGCTGTCCAGGTGGATGTACTGGTTGGCGACGTGAGGAGAACCTGAAAGCGACACTGGAGCCAGCTCAGTGGGGGGGAGGCCTATTTGAAACTGCTGCTCCCCTTTGGTGTTGGGGGACACGAGAGCAGTGGTGTAGCCGTCCACCTGGGGGCGCTGTCCCAGCATAGCAGTGCTGTTAGGGGTGGAGCCGGCGTTGGCTGGGATGATGTGAGAGGAGATGTAGCCAGCATACGGCCCAGAGCTGATGAACTGGACGTTGGGTCCCAGCTGAGCAAACTGGATGGTCCCAGCCTGCTGGGGGAGGGCGGCGGGGTAAACAGTAGGTAAGGAGGCCAAGGGCACGGCAGACAGGGGGGCAGCTGGGGAGGGGATGGGCGTGGAAGGAGATGATGAGGTGGAAGGGACCAGACATCTTGGGCTCTCAGCTTCTCTGGACTTACAGCGTTCACTGGCTACGCTCGCCAGCCAGGCTAGGTTCTCTGTGTGGGGGCTGTCAGCAGGTCCTCCAGCAGGAGGCGCTGCTGCAGCTACGACCACCGGCCTCTGCTCCAGAGCCAGGATCTCACGCTTCTTAGGAGGCAAGCATCCATTACTCCGCTCCTGATTGGCCTTCATGGTGCCACCGTGGTCCTAAAGTTCACTCGTAGCACGTTTAGGTTGACTCGGCTCCACTCGATGGTTACGCCCCGGTGTGCTGGGATTCTGTGTGTTTACTGGTGAACCGGTCCAGCTCTCACACCAGAGAAGATGGAGTCACTCCAGGTCACAAAAGCAGCTCCAAAAACTTCATGAGGAATCATCTCTGATGAGTCTGCCTCCTCCGCTGTGTTCACAGGAATCTGTGCAGACAGATCAGATGCATGGGTGACTTAAAACGAGAAGAAAGTTGTTTTTTAAAGTTCCGTTTTGCTCAGGAGCTTTTGGGTTTTACCTGACTTTAAGGTGTGTTTGAAAAGCAGAACAACCTCAGTGACTACAGCCTGTGTTCGTCCATCGTCTGCTCTGGACGCTCCGACTAATCTGCAAAAGCAAAACAACAAACACCAAAATAAATCAGAGCTGTTCCCATTCTTTCTTCTGCCACTAGGTGGCAGCAGTCATGATCCATGTTTCAGACCTGTGTTGATCTGATTCTCTTCAGCACATCCTGTGATTGTTGCTCCTTCTCTAAGAATAACCTCTAAGGACTCGCTTTAGAGACCTGCATGGACTCACTTCTTAACCTTCTCCTGATCGTTGGACCGGGACATCTTCTCGTGTTGTTGTTTACGAACGTAACACAACTCCTTCAGGTGCATGATTAATCTAAACCAAACGGTCTTTTTGTGTCTGCAGATTCACGTTTACATGATGGTGCATCATCCATCTGGGATAAGAGCAGATGGAATCAGCCCTGTAAACATGACCTCCACCCCCAGGAAGGAGCGCTGGGTCAGTGGCCTTGGGTGAAAACATCTAGTTTAAAATCAAAGTGAAGCCCGTATGACTGAACTAAATGTTTTACTTCTAATGTTCTGCTCTTTGACGGTTTTTGTAAATTTAAGGGTCACCTGGAGAGAAGACGGCTGATAAATGAGTCTGGATTAGAGCAAGAAGGAATTTATGGTTGGTTTAATGGAGACGTGACACGAGCTCTCAGCTGTAGAGACGTATTTACACACACACACACACACACACACACACATTAACAAACATTATTTCTATTAAAATGAAAGCATTCTGACGAGTTTCTCTCTCACAGGGATCGTTGGTTCCAGCAGGCATATCTGTGGGTCAGTGCACAGGACTCTGAGTTGTTCATTAGCCAGAGGCTCCACTGACATGGATGATAATACACACACACACACACACACACAGACGTGTTACATAAAGGCTGAGGATGGGACGTGATAAAAGGGAACCTTGTCATTCTTTTGTCACTAGGATGGATCTGATTCTAACGCTGGTTCCTACAAGGTCACTGCATCCAGCAGCAGAGCCTCAGCTCGGCTACAGCAGGGCAGATCCACCAGATGCAACAAAGGAGGAGAGAAGCAGCGACAGAGAGGAGGATGAGGAGGGGAAAGGGGAAACACAAAGCAAGGTGCAGAGCTATGTGGAAGGGGGGAAAGAGAATTATGGGAGGGGGGAACAGAGTTCTGCTTTTCCTGACCCACATTGAGCAGCGCCTGCAGCATCGGAGCGCCATTGCCCCCGCCTCGCAGAGAGATCCCCCGATCGGCAGCCCAGCCGCCGCTACAGCCCGAGCTACAGCATCGCTCTGTGCCCCCCCCCCCCCCCACTAATGACATCACATCAGAAACACAAGCATCTCGTATCCTTAAAGCGAAGACAAAGCCGCTGATTCCAGGAGATTTACACCAGCAGTCTGAATGCAGGGGGGGGGCTATGACACCAACAAACACAAGATGTTACTACAGAGAACAAAGGCGAGCTGTCGCTGCATGACAGTCCAACCAAGGTGTGCAGCACCCAAACCTGACACCTCTGAGACGAGTCTGGGGGGGGGGGGGCTCTGTTCCACTCATCACACTGATGCTGTTCAGCTCAGACGGAGCCACCCTTACGTGTGATCCCTTCTCCGCCTCACAGATGGGCTTGTGCAGTCCTCTCTGCTGTCTCCAGGTGAGACGTCCCCCAGCAGGGTTACATCAGATCCCTTCCTCTTTTCCCTCCAACAGAGCCGGAGTCTTCTCCCACTCTACCCCGTTTACGTCTCGTATTGATCCATGGCATCATAGAAAAGCATTTCTCTGCAGCAGGACTGTGCAGAGGAGCAGAAAGACGGTGACGGGTTTTATTTTTGATGGTGTACAGAGATGTGGCTCGGTGCAACAGATTTACACAAATTTGATGAAAAACCTGTTGACACACCCCTGGTGCATCATTTTCACCTGCTAAAGCAGTCCTAGAAACTCAGTGATCACCCTGTACAGCAAAAGGCTATATATAGAAAACAAAAACATCATTATCAATCTGAGCTCTGGCATGAAAGCGAGGGGGAGGTACTGAGGAGGACAATATGTACGTGCATTAGTGTGAATGTCTGCATGTCAGAGACGCCACATCGAGCCCTTACACACAGCTCTGCTCCACCGCCTCACAGGAAGACAAACGGAGCGTCAGGATGCTGTAACGTTCAAAAAGAGCCATTTCTCCGTGCCCTGTGCTGTGGAACAGAGGGAGCTGTGCCTTTAAGAGGCGGACCGGCCGTGTGGCAGCAGACAGTAAGAACAGGCAGCGGGGTTCAGGCTGTTTGTCTTCACAAAGCCTCCAGAGTTCTGCATCACTGCCGGACACACTGGGATCACAGCATCCACGCAGAGGAGATGCGTCTGAGCGAGCGCGACGGGGTCAGAGCTGCTAAATCCTGCTACTGGGACGGTGGACAGATCAGAGGACAGATGCTGTGACTCCAGTCTCTGGGGGCTTAACAGTGAGAGTGTACGAGTGTAGTAGCAGGGCAGAATTACTACGATGCCAAAAATCATGAACACCCCCCCGCACACACACACACCCCTCCTCCCTGGTTAAAGTACTAAGAATAGCTCACCAGTCTCTCCACAGCTACTGCTGGCAAAGCAAAGCCAAGGATTCTTCCTGCCTGTCAGGGTGTCCTAGGACTCGTCTTCCTGGGTGTCCCCTTTGTCCCTCTCTCTGGACTCGTTAGGAGGCGCCGCTGCTCCTGCAACAAGCCGACGGTGGAGGAAGTTCCCCAAACAGATCTCCTCAAGTCCTGCGTGCAAGGCTGCTCCAAATGTGTGTTATGCAAGGCCACCAGCCCGCCAGCTCCCTCTCTGCCTGGTTGCTTTTCTATCTCCTGCTCTGTGAGTGTGTGTGTGTGTGTGTGAGTGTGTTTCTGCCTCCCTTCCTTTCCCTCCCTCCCTCTCTCCCTCCTCCTGTTTCTTCCTCTCTCTCTCAGTACTCCACTGGCACAGCTCCTCCCCCAGCCAGCCTCATCAGCCGCATCAGGTATTCATTCAAAAAAACACACTCCACTTGGCTCGGCGCCCAGACTACGCTCACACACACAGGGAGGGAGGGAGGGAGGGAGCAGCAGACAGAGGGAGAGCTGGAGATTCTGAAAAGGGTTTTTACTCAGACAGACATGCTGCATGAATGTGAGCTACTGTGGGAGACTCACGCTGGCATGTGCATGTCCAGACAGCATCATCACACACCAGCGAAGGATCAGAGTCTCCTCCTTGACCATTTACACACACACACACACACACACACACACACACACACACACACACACACACACACACACAAGCTAGTCACCTTTCTTTACCTGTTCAGGTTAGAAAACCAAAACGTAAAGATGAAAAAGACGCAGTAAAAACGTGTTTCGTGGTCGTCTCGTTCACTAGTTGTTGTGTTTGGTGGTCCACAGACAGACCGACAAACATCTGGCAAATATTTAACATTTTTATAAATCGCGTCGGTAGATTTACCTCTTTAGTCGAGTCGAAGAAGAAACTATTTTTTATATCGCACCTCTCAAGATAAAAATCACGAGGCGCTTCACAAGAACAAAAATAAAAATAAAAACATATTTTTAAAAAACTGTAATAAAAAATTGGGAAAAATTAAAAATGTAAAGGAGGATAAAAATGAGAAAAAGGGTAATCAGTGGATCATGGGAAAGGCTGAAATGGTAGAAAGAGCAGCATGAAGAGAAGGTAGCAGAGAAGAACCAGCAGCAGGTCCCACCAAAGCCACCTGAACAGGTGAGTTTTAAAGGAGACCACTGAGTCCACTGATCTCAGGCTCAGGGGGAGAGAGCTCCAGAGTCTGGGGGCCACAGCAGCAAATGATCTGTCACCTTTGGTCTTTAGCCTGGTGCTGCACAACCAGTAGGCTTTGATCACTGGACCTCAGGGACCTGCTGGGGGTGTAGGCACTGAGAAGATCACCAATGTATGATGGTGCTTGTCCATGTAAGGCCCTAAAAACCAGAACCAGGATCTGGAAATGAACCCTGAAGTTAACCGGCAGCCAGTGAAGCTGGAAGAGGAGCGGGGTGACGTGGGTGTGTTTGGAGGACTTGGTCAGCAGCCTAGCACAGGCATTCTGGACCACCTGTAGACGCTTCAGGGAGGTAGATGGTTGTCATAGGAGTGGGGGGGCAGAAAACAGGGGGTCTTCCTCATTAGTATTTATGACAAAACAAATGTATCGCATCTGATTGGCTAACAGCAACGGGACTTATGCTTGCAAGCAAAGGTGGGTGGGGCCATCAATACTAACGGCTTTTTCTGACTCCATCGTTTTCCTGTTTAGGTCCTATTAGTGGTTAATGGGGGGGGGGGGTGTAAAGGAAAGGTCTCCGTTCAGAGTGAGCGATCACATTTCAGAAAGAACGAGACCTTTAGAGGAATGTGGATCCCCCCCCCCCCCCACATGTGATCTAACTACCCCACAAGATCTCTTCTGATTGGTTAGCAGTAGAACAGGTGTGGATGACCAACTGACTGAGTTTTAGACATTTCTGTGGTTACCTAAGTCTGTGACTCCAGAAGTTAATCAGCTGCAGATGTTCCTGCTCCAGCTGTTTGCCTCTCAGAGTTTCATTAAAACCTGAGGTATTTAGCTCAGAGACACAGGCAGAAACATGATCACCCACCTTCCAAAGTGGAAAATCAGCCAATAATGTTTCACCATAAACAAACAGCTCCTAAACTTTTTACTGAAAAGATGAAAGTGTCATTTTGTACTAAGACACATTATTCTATCTGCTGTTCTAAACCTGGCCCAGAGGAGCAGCAAACCTTTATATGTGATTCATTTAACAAACACCTGTGGAGAACACCTGGAGAACACCTGATCAGTGGTGCAACATTCACACAAACACCACGGCCAGCTGAACCCTCTGCCTTATTAGCTCCAGTTCATACAAACAGTTCATAAGTGTGTCAGCGAGAGGAGATTATCAACCAGTTCAGGCTCAGAACACAGAACCTGGTAGCCCCGCCCCCTGACAATCTGACCAATCAGCAGGCTGAATGTTCTCTCGTGGTTTTAGTGACGCATCTCCTGCAGTTTTCCCTGTGTGAAAACAAACCAACCCACAGGAAAAAGAAGCTACAATGTCACAACATTATGACCGGATTCAGATGAAACAGGTGAGGGACAAACACAGGTGACCACAGGTGTGCAGACACACACGTTACCTGCTAATGCTGACACTGTGTGTCCTCGTGTGTAGTGAGTTTTCACTGCCAAGCAGCTGCAGCCTGGTCTTCTCACTGTGACTCATAATTTCTACAAAAAGCCACTGAGTCGATGCAAACGTAGCACAGAGAATAGCCAGCTAAAGGAAGTGAGAGCAACTCCACTCCTCTGTAAAAACACACCCACTAGTCTGGTGTTTCTGTGCCGTGAAATCAGTCACCGTAAACGTGAATTATAGGTAGAAATTAATGTCAATCGTGTGAGGTGAAAAAAGCTGGAATCTAATTTGAGTTGGCAAAATGTTCTCAGCTCAGAGGAGATGGAGAGAGAAGCTGTGGGAACTCAGCGTTTCTGTTTGAGGCTTGATCAAAGACTTCTCTCTGCATTTCTGAACATAAAATTCTTCAACAGAGACGAGAAGCAAGTTACCAGCATCTTTACAGGCACCATTAGGTGATACTAGATAACGCTTACTGTAGCTGGACCTTTCAGCTGGCCTGGCTGCACGTATTCTTGTCTATGAGAGCACAAACACAGCCTCCACAGCAAGTGTTACATTCCACTCTGTGGTGCAAAACAAAATGGGAAGGAGTGCAAAGTCATATTAGGATCAGTGTCATCTTACAAACATTAAACATTGAAAAGAGTATCGCAGTAGCAGCTCTTACAGAAGCTAATGTGCATTTATGCTTATAGCATGCCAAACTAAACTCACATTACACCTAAAGGTGGCTCATTTTTCACACTCTTATTTAAATCTAAGAAAATGAACGATTTCCCTCAGTGGGTGACGAGCCAAGCATCCTTACCTGCTTTCTGCTGTGCTTCTTCATCACACACTGAGGAGGCGAAGGAGGCCACTTCTAAAGCAGGGGACATGTCCAGACATGTAAGACTGATCCACGTGGGGCTGGGAGCCTGTTTACCCTCATGGGCCTGTGTGAAGCAATTCTACATCTATTATCATCATTTAGTGAAAATTCTGTCTACAGCTGAGCTGAACTCCCATTTTATAACTGCTTACATTACGTAGCTTATACTGTCTGAGGAAAAGCGTTTGGAGCTCTCTAGACATTCTGCAACAGAACTGACAACAAAACTGACACTTTTCACCAGTTTTATCCCTTCTTGTGGTGACAAGTGAATCTGTAGGATGTAAAAATTCAAGATATAAGAGGCATTAATCACCAAATTACAGTAACTTGTACTTTATCAATGGATTTATTACACATTAATAATAATGCAAGTACAGGAATATGAACCAATGTTAGCAGGAAGTTGTGTTCAGGTAGCAACACTGGATCAAAATCCGTGGTAAAAAAGTTATGAATGCTTTTTTATCCACACTCTACGTGAAATCTCCTGATTAATGAAAGTATTGGTGTTTTAGTCTCTGCGTAAGCTTTTAACACTTCTTTTTTTCACCTTATTTCTTTTAAATCTTTTGATATGGCCCTATTTGTGTGTCTTTAATAAAGTTTGACTCATTTGTTCCTTACCTTGAGCGTAAAACCTCTGTGGGTTTGTGGACTACAGGAGATTTAATCTGGCAGGATTTTCTTCCTTCTGTAAAAAAAAAAGTAAATTAATTTAATCGAGTTAATCAAGTTTTCTCCTGTTTACAACCGAACGCCTTGAGCTTGTTAGCAAAGTAGCTAGTTATGCTAGCTCGCTAACTAGCTAGCTGGTTTTTAGTTGTGATGGGGGGGGGCACAGAAAACTGTTTTTTGTTTAGAATTTTTAAATTTCCGTTCACAACAAGAATAAAGCATCAAAATAAAAGCAAACATCAGTAAAACAGCAAATGTAATGTGGAGTGTGGGAGGTGGGGTGAGCTCGGACCGGACCTGCCTGTCTCCGCCGGCGCGCGCGGCGCACGCGCTCCACTCACAACTATGAGGGGAGAATGTGAAAGCGCTTGCTGCCATGGCAACAAGAGGCAGCTCCACAGTCTCCAGTCCCCATTAAGAAGGATGGGTGGCAACGTGGCTGCAGCTCAATGGTGGTGTAGCATGACACAGTGAAAGAGCCTATTGAATTCAGCAGCTAATGAAATGAGCAAAAGGGGACCGGTCCAGACAGGTGATCCTGGCCTCACCTGTCCCTCTGCTGCTGGGATTAATACATACAGCCTCTGATTTATTTATATTTGTACACACATTAGAGTTTTACTGAGTTTCACTAAAACCAGTAAGGTTGAGTTCTGTGTGATGATTACCGGAGTCCTTGGATGTCCAGAAATAAAATGACAGACGTGATAAAAAGGCAGAAACTGTTTTTATTTAACAAATGTTCATCCTCGTTTTATAAATAACCAGTCCTTCACATATTAAAAAAAAAACAATTATAGTGTTGTGTTCAAAATCCTTGAAAATGTGAGTCATAATGTACTGTTTTTTATTTTTTCTTTCAAATCTATGATAATTGTATTTATCATTTCACATCAAAAAGACTAAGTTAGCCTCTGGAAGTGCTGTTTACTCAGGGTCTGAAAATAATTCCCATTAAAACAGTGAAAAGTTGATGTGGAGGAGTAGCAGCAGACATGTATTCAACCATCATCACGGCTGCTATTGTTCCCACTAACAAATATCCATGCGGTTAAAAGGTTTTTTTAAGATGTACTTTTTTATATCGTGTTACTGGGGATAGCATCTGTTCTGTAGATGGTGAAAATTAGTTAAAGGTCATGCTTTCCAGTCCAATAGTTTTGTTTTTATTGTAGGAGACCATTAAGCTGAATTCTTTAACTCTGTTTCATGTACTGCGCATGTGGTGAGAGCCAAATTCAGCAGAACAAAACAGATTTCATCCCGAGTGCCAAGACTCTTTTCATTCAGCTGAAAATAGCATGCCACTGCTTACGCACATCATCTCCAGAACATAGTTTAGGCAACTAAAGGATTGGGTGGGAGTGATTTGTGGAGGAGGAATTCAGCCACTGAAGGAACTCAGAAGGGTTTGTCTGAGCTCATCAACCAAATTAATCACAAACACACCAGATTAGGTAAAAACATCTGAACAACAGCAGAATCAGGAAGTCAATTTGATGCTGATGTAAAAAGTTCACACCAGATGTTGGTGGTGGTTTATGAAACAGGATGGGAAAAGACAAACAAGCAAACATGTGGCTGAAATTATGATCTGTTTTTATTTTCTTTTATATAGATCACAGCAGAGGTAAACTATAATGTAGCTTAAGCTTCTGCAAAGTGCTGATTTTGAACTGAGAAGCAATGAAGTTGACCAGAAGTTGAACAGAAATGACCTCAGTGACCTCATCTGCTCCTTTCTCCATTCTTCTTCAGTACCAGAGTCACCCAGCAGAGGGCGCTTTACAAGCTCACAAGTTCTGCTGTTTAATGTTTATCAGGCTCTGCAGAGAACACGAATAAGATGATTTGTTGTTTAAGTAATTTGTTTCACCATCAAACACATATAATCCCTTATAGACAGAGTATGTTGCCACCAATCAAGTCGAATGACTGATTGCAAGTAAGTAAGAATGTACAGGTTATGTGTTGCTTAGCTTTATGTAAACGCTGTAGTAACAGCTTCTCTCCGCCAGAGGGAGGAAAAAATCCTTATTCTTGAAAACCAGATGTTTCCATCCAGTTCACATAAATAATACCTATAATCCCTTATGGACAGAGTATGTTGCCACCAATCAAGTCAAATGACCAATTATAAATAAGTAAATTAACTAGGTTATTTATTGTTAAATCAAAACGCATTAATTATTTTCCTGTTTAAAACAAAAATGTGTTCCTTTATAAAAATATATTTTCTATGTCTGTATGAATATGTCTGTGTGTGTTTACTAGATGTAGTTGGGCATTAGGTTTATCTCTGATTTTGATTACAAATTGCAAAGTTATTCAAGTGAAATTTTGTAACTAAATACATTTATTTGATATAACCTATTAAATTAATTTATTAACAGTATAAGTCCAGAGTGGATATAATTTCGCCCTGTTGCCGCCAGAGGGCGTATGTTCTTAGTAGCTAGCTGCTGTTACTTCCTGCATTAGCTCGTAGATTTAATCTTGTTTACTCGGAAAATTAAGATCAATTTATTGAGTCTTGAATCTTGATAGTTAAGTGGTGTGTATAAGTGAAGAGGTTCTAGCTTTCCTGTTATCTTGACTAACTGGTGTGTTTTATTTTGAAATAATTTACAGAAACTGCTAATCAGTTACGTCTTCTTTAGCTGTATGGAAACGCTGTAGTAACAACTTCTCTCCACAAGAGGGCGGAAATAATCCTTGATCTCGAAAGCCAGGTACTAAAGGATGGAGTTCTCCTGTTTCCATCCAATTCACATAAATAATACATATTTCTACTAAACATTCTGGGGCTATATAAAAGTTCTGAAGTTTGTCCACCTCCCTCTCTGCAAATGCGACATTTCAAACCGAACATCACATCCTGGAGGCGAGTAAAATCACAGCCTTCATGTGAATATACAAGAGTTCCAAAATATAACCTGTTATTACATCCAAAATATTTTTTAATATCAGAGTCTCTATTGAGCTGCTGTTTTATTGTTATTCCCGTATCACATGGCTCAGGCTGCTTGTTTATTTTGAGTCTGAAGCTCATATTTTTAACCTGCTTCTTGAATTATTGCTTTTCTTATTTTCACTTTAATTATCCCTTTTTACACAACTATAAAATATATTTTCACTGAACTGAAAGCATTAGCGTTTAATAACTTTTCTCACACTATTAATCACCAAACTTTAGCTGATTTTATTGCTATAATTTCTACATGATACTGAGTTTATGATGAATGTGATATTTGAATCCAGACATGCTGGGAGGTATAATATGAGCTTTGCTCCTTTGCTCTTGTAGGTTGGTTTTCTGTTGACTTTGTCTTGTTTTGGATGGTTTAACACTGTGTTAAGGGACTTTCTTCAGAAATAAATATCATTATAGTTGAAAATTGTTTAAATTAAAAGCTACAATATTGTCAGAAGAGAAGAATACATAAAATTCTTGAAACTGTTTCAAATTTGAAAATGAATTAGGGCCATTAATGAAGTTTATTGTGCTTAAGAAGAACACTTTACTTTGCTCTTTTTCTTAAGTGACTGTATTTTATTTGCCTCAAATAGCATCACTTCTTCCTTATTTCCACCTAATTCAGTCACTACAGACTCTTTTGACTGTTTTATTTTGCTGTAAGAGGGACTTTCTGCTGTTAGTCTCAAGTCACCAAGTGCTTTCTAATCCAACGAGTTTTCTAGTGCTCCACATAAACCAGCATAATTAAAGAAAGACAGCAGAAAGCGTGAATTTCTCTGCAGTTTATGCAGAATTCATGGTTGTCTTGACAACTCAGGCTAGTCGCTGCCTCAAGGGGGTCTTTACTGTATTCCAAAACAACCAGAAACCTGCTGTTATGTCACCAAAAAAATAGCATGAATGTTGTTCTGCTGCATTTCTCTTTATGTTTTTACATCTCTCTCCACGGGTTTGTGCTTGCCTCATCTCCACGTCTATTTTTATAACAGTAAAGTGAACTGGAACTCAGGAAATATGCTCTTTCAAATAAATGACATATGCAACATTCCACTTTATCTCTTATTAATCTACAGACTCTTCATTTATAATTCTCTTTCATAGTGAGAGGTGCAGTGTTGACCACATCAGACCAGGCATGTCCAAAGTTCGGCCCAGAGGCCGTTTGCGGCCCTGGGAGCCATTTTGTGCCGCTCTCCAGTAGCTGTTGATGTAGATCGACACTTTAACATTTTTATGTTCAGATTTTTACTAATATGCCTATTTTAGACCTATTTTGAGGAGTATGAATGAAAAAACATGGCAGATTTTATTTTGCATATTTTTAAAAGGTGCATGAGGTAAGAATGACATCCTGTGGTCAAAGCTGGGTACTGCAGTCCACTTTTCAAAACAAGCGAGTCTGCTCTGAGCAACTGGTGCCAGTTACGGATCAGCGCCAGAGGATTCTCGATGGTGAGTGAAGACGAGTCATACACAGTAAGTTGATAAGTTAAGTTAAAGTACCTCTAGTTGTTTGTTCTCTGCATCTGACCCATCCCCTGGGGGAGCGGTGAGCTGCAGACACAGCCGCGCTCAGGAACCATTTGGATAAATACGTTTCACTGTAACATCGAGTTGAAAAAGTAGCTTAACGTATTTTTAGAGCCGACCGTAGTCGTGTTTCCACTAAAGGAGTTCTGGGAAATTTCTGGGAGGGGCCATTCCAAGTATCTACCCCAGTTTAGGAACTCCGTTGGTTCCTGGCAATGGCCTGGAAAATGGTCCATTTGGCTGGCCCACTGAAGTTAAGACGTGCATGCTGCAAAGGTCCGGTAAAATTACCTCGATAGCGGAAACTCGACTTCTTTGTTTCTAATTCAGTGTTAGCATTGTTAGCTCAACATTAGCCTCTAGCCTTCTTTACAAGAAATAACTTCTGGGTCGCTCCTTTTATTGGTTAATATATCGTCGACAACTCTGGAGGATTTTGCTGCCCGGTGTTAAATTAGAAATGCCGGTGCTGCACAGTTAGCTCAGCGCAGACTCAGCAACCCTGTGGCCTCAGACGTGATTGGCTCTGGAACCAGGAAGTATGGAGGCGGGACAGATTGTAAACAAAGACTACGTCCCTCTTTGCCCATTTTCAAAGGAGAAAAACTGACAACCAGTCAGCTGAGAATGAAATCTGTTTCAGTGTAACCTTCCTTCCAACAGGACTGAGACGTTAGACTGTTTTGTGATTATTTGACTGTAAAATTCTTACTTATTGTACCTTTAAATAGAAAAATAACACTTTAGTGGCCCACAAGGACTTTTGACTTTTCGATTTCTGCCCTCGTCTTGAAAAGTTTGGACACCTTTGCATTAAAGTAACACAGGCAGTAGGCCTCTGTTTGAAGTAGAACTTTCTTTTTCTACCCAAACTTTTACACTCCTATAAAAATAAAATAAAAAAGTGTGAAATTGGTGTTCATCTCCTCACCCTGTCAACAGGTCTCCTCTTCATCAACATCCCTTCCCTCTCAGGCAGAACCCAGCCAGCCTGTAATTACTGGCTCCACTTGAGAGGAATACCAACAGGCAGACACTCTGAGAGGGGAACAGCAGCAGCAGCAGCTCAGAGCTGTTTCCACCCACGTCACCTGTCCACCACTTCAAAACACCTGGAGCCTCCTGCTGCTGAGCAGCTGCTCATTTAAAAAACAACTAAAGAGGAAATAATCACCTTAAGGACAGAAATGTTAAATAATTTTAGTCAGGACTGCTCGTCTTATCCCTCTGGCCCACTCGTGGCTCTGCTCAGACACAAAACACATGCTGTCAGAGAAAGCTGTGAGCCCTGCGAGCTGCCGGAGGACGACTCCGTTGTTCAAGGAGCCAGAGAGGGTGGCAGGAACTCAGGCTGGACGTCAACTCCACGCCGTATGGCAGACCATGTGGCAGCAAGGAGGCAAAGCATCAGACACCAAACATGAGATTTAAATCTCTGCACCCACAAATCCCTCCATTAATCCTCAATTAGCCAAATAAAAATATAATTAAGGAAATCATTTTACACAAAACATCATCGTATATCAATCTGTCTGATGAATCAGCGTTTTACTCCCAGTCTCTCATCTGGATGCACGCCAGAGACTAAACGCTCAGATTTCTGAACTAATCTGTGGTTTTTCCTGTTTAATCAGTAATATTTACCAGTTCTCAGGGATGCTCTTCGTGTTTTTGTTCATCAATCCAGTTTTTTTTTATGCCAGGCTCATGTGGGGCCGTCGTGGCTGTAATCTGGCTGTACCATCTGTGGCCGTCATCTGAAGCTGCCACTGAGCGATTCTGCAACAATCACCATGTCAACACTTCATCAGCTGAGGCTGAACGCCCTGAGTCTATGGAGACAGGTCTTTACTCTTAGATCTGATGATGGGTGCACGATGCTAGAGGCTCTCTGTGATGGTGACTCAGATCAAATGTAAATGTTTGAAGCAGTGAGCTGAAGACATGATCCTAGAAGATTGTGTTTTAATTATAAACGTACAGCAGGTGGAGCCAAACTACGAGGGATCTGCTCAGACTTTTCTCTTTCAGAAATTAGGGCTTCAGTCTCGTCCATCAGACCTTTAACATCCAGGATTTTACAATAAAGCAGACTAATTATCTAAAGATTACCAGGACTCCACAACCCTCCTCTCCAACCTCCCCACCTTCAGACTGGAGGTGCAGAAATGTAAAACGCAGAACCCGACTCAAGAACTCCTTCTTTCATCAGATTCCTGAACAGCTGATCTGATAATCCCAACATGGGATTAGAATTTATTTCCACTTTGCACATGAATAATACACCTAGTGTACTTTCACACAGAAGACTGACAACCTGCAGTTTTAACTTCTTTATGGTTTATTTTGATTGTTTTTATTTATACTTTAGGCATCCAGCGTGGGTTACAAACATGTTTCCTTACATGAAAATAAAGCTGTGATGTTGAATCTGAACCTTCACAGGTGAGGACACCTGTTATGCAACACTGCCTCTTTTGGAATGGTGATTTCAGTGTAAAGGTTTATTTTAACCATCAGCCTGTCACAAACTGTAGCTGAAGGTCATGATTTATAAACACAGATCTGCATGCAGCCATTTTTGTTTTGACCAGATTATCTTTTGTTAGTCAAAAAGGATCAGTGCCTAAAAATCAAAAGGAATTAAACAGCAGTCGGCTAAGAGTTCAGACTTTTTTAAGTGTAAAAAACTCTTCATGTGGAATCATTTATAATAGCTAAACGCTACAGGGGGGTAGAGCGTCGGTCTCAAAGTGATGAAGAGGTTTAAACGTGAACAGAATGACCTCAGAGTAAATATCTACAGCCCTGATTCACATGAGATGTTGTGTAATATGAGAACGGTCATGATTTTAAATGTTTTTGGTCTCTTTAAACATTTGTGCCCAGTTTCATAGCAGCAAACATCAAAGACGTTGAGACAGAAACAACTAAACAGCTGATGGAGCATGTCAGAGCCAGTCAGCTTAACTGGCAACGTGATTAGACTCCCAGTTAAAGCGAGAGCACTGCAGAAGGATGCGTGGGACAATTAAAGAGCACTTTAATCATTTACGGTACATAACATGGATGTAACCTCTCCCTGTAGAAGCGACAAGGCTGCAGTCTGCAGGAAATTAACCAAAATGAGAAAAAATCCCTTTAATCCATAAACTCGGTGCACGTTTGACACCGTTTGTCTAAAAACACAAAATGAAAACTCCTGGAAACGGCTAAAGAGAATTCTGTGTAACGTACACAGAACATATAAATACACAAGGGTTAATGCTTTCAGAGCCACAGGCCTGGTTTTATTCGGAGGGAACGTTCAGAAATGCTAATGAAATACATAAATGGTAAACATTTAGTGTCCAAAACTCCTCAGCTCACAGAAGAAACCTCCGTCTCAGCCTGAAACAACGCCGCTCAAATAAAAATGTAAATAAATGTACACATTTCCAAGAAGAGAACTTTTTCAGTATTTGCATTTTATACGACCTCCCTTCTGTTTTAGAAACAGGGCAGAAACGTCCAGATACTGAGGGTAAAATAAGAAATCATCAGCGGTTTGAATACTGAGCAACAGACGGCGCTCACCCTTCGTCTCACACACACCTGAAGGTGCAGCTTGTGCTGAAAAAAGGCAAATTTCCTATAATCATTCCTGCTGGTCCAGGAGGAGACGCCGAAAACATTATCTGGACACGCATGCAGATAAACAGTGCAGGTCATGATGAACAGAAGCAGTTCTTACTGGTTCAAGCTCCCAGCTAACACCTGAACGCTCCTGTGACACGAGAACACAGCAGCGCCTCTGGGAGCCATGTGACTAAAACATCAGAGCTGTTTTAACCGTCCGCTTCAGCGTCATCTGGCTCTGGAGCGCTTGACCACGATGGTACCGGCGACCATATCATACACAGTCCTGTTGTGCTGGAAGAAGAGGAGTGTGATGAAGGCTGGGAAAAAGAAGGCGATGGAGAAGTTCTTATTCAAAGCCCGGACGGTTGATCTGGAACAGAAACAAGAGTTCAATCATCTAAACCGCCTGCTTAGAGGTTTCCTGAACTATAAATGAGCCACTCACGCAGACAGAGAGACGTTAGTGGCTGGCACCACGAGCACCCTGTTGGGCTGAACCAGAATCGACGAGTCACAGGTAACAACTCTGAGTCCGAGGAGAAACTTCCCCGGCGTGGCACCTCCTGCCCCCCAAATGCAGATGATCTGAAAGGAGAAAAGAGTGAAAGATCACTTTGAAGAATCTTTTCCTAAAGCTTTTACCATATAGACTGGATGAGCCTCACCTCATAAAAACACACTAAAATCCGATACACAAGAGCAACAAGCATCATCTTTTGCAGCTCCTCCATCGACGTGTCCTCGTCGATCTCCTCCACGATAAAATGCATGGCAAACTTAGAAACATCCCTAAAAAATGATGGAAAACAAAAACACCCAACTTTATGGTCATGATGAGATTTTAGGATGTTTGCTGTCATGACAACTCTACTGATACCAAATCTGATCAACCCACTTGATTCCACTTAGATGCATAATACTGATGATTATAGTAGCTTTGATGAAAAACAAGATGAAGAAATCCACCATCTCAGCCATGAGTCTCTGGAGAGGAGAGGGAATGCTGTACTCCCGCCCTGGTGGAAACGAGCAGAGACACGGCTGTGAGTGGATCAGACAACCTAAACACGCTTTAGTCCTTCAGAGGCTGAGAAACAAAGGGTTTAGGGTTTTATTTCCCAAAAATGGACACAAGCGTCACAATAACCTTACTAGTGTCAGCAGTGTCTGATTCATTGGTCATAATTTGATTTTAACCTCAATAAAAACAAACAAGAGAATCTACAACACCTCTAAAGGTGCATTTTCTATGTTCAACAATAACAGGATATTACAGACTAGTGGACACGTGAGTGATGACGTCTCATTAGACCAATGACTGAAATGTTTATTTGACTTCATAAAGCAGCGCTGTCCTGATGACGTCACGCCCTTCTGTCCACTACTCATGATGCGTTCAGGTCACAAACTAAAAATAATACATCTGGCCTTCTGAAAAGGTTTCAATCTTATCCCACCCCGTAGTCAGGGAAACTGGCGCCAAATGTAAAACAAAAACGGGCTGTTTTGTTGGATCTTTGCAGTAAAAAAAGGAATTCCGTCACCTTAAATCGTACCTTTTATTAAACGAAGAGCATTTTATCCATCAAGGTGCTGTGAAATTTGCCCCCTGACACAAACCACCAACAAGGAAATGATGGAAACCTGGCTCCGTGAGTGGGATTTGGGTAAATTATCACAAGTGAATGTTTTACGTAAACCAACAGCAGCGTTTACCGGGTCTCTGAGCGTTTCCGTTAGCTTGAGGCGGAGGCTGTTGCTGCTGCGCGGCCGCGGCAGCCCCGACAGGGGCTTCTCCCACTCGGCCGCCCGAGCTGACCACAGGTGGATACGGCAACAACGGAAGCCCGAGCGGGCCACCGTGCCAGCTCTGGGGGTTGAAGTCAGCCGCCGTGGAGGTTCCGCTGGGTGGTTGTAAATAATAAGGACAGGACACCGCCGACGCTGCTAGCCAGCTCTGCCAGTTCACATAGCCGGTGTAGTACTGCCACATCCATGTCTGCAGCTTCTCGCAGTACTCCGCCGTGGTTCGGCTTTCAGCGGAAGGCTTCTTACCTTCGGGACACTTCTGCTGGTCTGAACTATGGGTGCTGTCGTCAAACAGCGACTTAACATCTTTAACAAAAGGTTTGTCTTCTCCCTTATCCACTTCCATAGCTCTGTTGTCTGTGTCCGCCATGTTTACAGTCGTACGACGTCATTGAGATTAAATCATTCAGAAAGACGCAAAATTAAAGTGGAAACAAACATAGTTCTTGTTTTTAAACTATTTATTGAGAGGTTTAATTAAACAGCTGAGATATAAAAATATATAGGATGAAAATATTTTAATTAAAGGTTTATTTCACAAGATAATTTAAATCCCTCCCCCGCCTATCAGCATATAGTGGTACGGTCCAATCAATACCTGCACTACTAGGCGCAGCCACCGGAGGGCAGTATTTCACCAATAACAATTGAAAACTAAATCTTCAGGTTGACGCCATGTGAAAAAAAAGAACAAATAATGGTTACATTATTTTTAGATTCTGCAGAATCTAACCTCAACTTGTCATTATTTTAACTTTTTAAACCTTTATTTACCTTTTGTACACGTATTTACTTTATCTGTGCTAAAACAATGAGAGGAAACAGCGTTTTGATTCACCTGTAGGTCCTGAACATTTAGTGAACTAACAATAAAAGACGATTTGATTTGATTGATGGGATTATTTCTTCAGCCATGCTGTCTGTAGCCAGGAAGTGCTGCACAAGTCTAACAGTATGATTTCATGTGACAGCAAACAGATTATTGATTTTGTCAGTAGTATTAGTGTTTGGACCTCTTATATATACACAGTCTTTGGTTTGGACACGAGAAGTTTGGATGGAATACTAAAATAAAACAGTAGTCCTATATGAAGTGTCATTTATCCTAATAGGATTACCTGAAACATAAAGAATGAATTTTAAAGTGAAACTCGTGGGTTCATTAATGACCGTAATGGAGAAGTCGGTTTAGAACACAAGAACTGAACAGCTGATGCTGTGATTGTATTTAGGGGATGAAGCCATTTCAAAGGAAGTCTGCACTAAGTCAAATAAGCTTAATCCTCAATTTGATGTTTTTGTAGTGTTTAGTTGGAAATAATTAGATGTTTTCTACTCTGATGCATTAGTTATGGTGCATGAACACCGAGGAAACCAACATGCATCAGTCTTTGATTCAGACCACCTGGCTGCAAACGTTTGGTTCATGTTTGACCCAATTCCACAAAGAACCCTAATTGAAACTAATTCCACAAACCTGCTCTAATGCTACGTCTGTGCACAGAGATAAGAGGCTTCCCACAACCCCCCATCCCCAAATCCATGTCATAAGGACCTCACGGTCTGCGCTTCAACAAAAAGCCTTTGTGCACTTATTTGAAACGCCTCCAACTGGATCACTTTCATCAGCAAATTAACACCGATTCGTTGGTTGTCAGCGTGTCGTTCAGAAACCACAAACAAAAGGCAGACTCTCAAAGGAATCTTTGACAAAGCCCAACAATTAGGTCATTTTTAAATATACATGTATGTAAGATGAAGCTGCCAAAGCGCCATTTCAGACAAAAATAAAGTTCATAAATGACAGAACAGACAAATCTCATAGTTCAAATTTTATTTTCATGTTTAAAAAAACACTTTAGGACTTTATGCTGCCTTCTCGTACGTCCTCACTGCCACCACGTCGTTCATGACACATTTCTGTTGAGAAAGAGTTAAAAGTGTTTAATTATTAAAGGTGAAACAATCGTGACGTCAGAGCGGGTAGAGGATAGGTGAATTCACTCACAGCTGTGAGTTTTCCATCCTGAACCTCTCGTTCCAGTGTGGTCACCTTCCCATCCCAGGACTGTTTCTGCATGAGCTTACCATCCTCCAGAGTGAAGATGGACTTTTGTAATGAAGGGAGGTTCGGTTAGAACATTATAAACCTTTAAGGTGAAAAGATGAACTTGCTGCAACGTGCTGACCTTTGCTTTGCGTCCGTCTGCTGTCGTCTCATCCACCTCTTCGTTCAGCTTGAACTTGACCTCTGCGGTCTTCAGAGTACTCTCAGCCTTCATCGTGATGACCCCGTCAGCTCCACGGCTGATCACTAGCTTAGGCTTTGCCAAGTTGCCCATTTGGCGAGTGGCAAAGCTCATCCCTTCAATAAAACAGGTTTTGGTTAAGATGCAATAAATAAATGTTCACTTTGGTTTTTATTCCTTATCAAAAGCCGTCGTCACTAATCAGACTAGCATCAAACCTACCGACTTCCTTCATGTACTCATCAAAGTTATCGCTGGAAACTAAAGTCCAAGTTCCTACAAACTGCTCCACCATGATGACCAGAGCTCCTCCACAAACCGCAGATGAAGATTTAAGACGCTTTGCAAATTTTGGCTATTTGAAGCCGGAGCAGATCTCGGTGCTACCAATCACGAGCAGCTGCTGCCGTTGTCACGGCAACGAGCAGATTAGGGGCGTGTTCTTTAGGTCTGGGTCTTTGTGATTGGTCATGAAGGAAAGATGCTGCTCTGACTCCTTCCTGTTCACCTGTTGGCTTATTTCTCTTTAAATCAACAAACTCTCTGCTTCTGACTTTTGTAACGTTTTCACATCACCTCTCTCATCGTTTCTGCGCTTGTTTTTGCCACCGTGGGGTCTGAAAGGTGCCCCAAAATAACTTATTATTATTATTGTTATTTTGTTTTTAACCAGTCATTAAAATAACATGCTAATCGCTCAGACATTTTCAGTGAAAAAGAAGTTTGTTCACCTCATTTAAAACCCAAAATAAATGATTACAGGTCTGATGGCGTTCCGTTTTTTACTCTTTTATGGTCTTAAATAATTTTGCTTTTTGTTAAAAAAAATTCAGCTCTCAACACCACCAGAGCTCCTGTTCCAGTGAAAATCTGCATCATTTGATGATTTCTAACCAGTAGATGGCGCCATGGGAAAAGCATTCCATTCTAGTTGTGGTACATGTTTAGAAGTAATCTTTATGCAAATATACTGAATTCATTTGTTTTTCACTCCTTTGATGCGTGTTATAGATATGCAGCAATGAATCTTTTTTATTAACTCCTGTAGTTGGTTGGTACTGAACTAAGATAATAAAACAGGAGTAGACAAACATAGACTGCCCTCTAGTGGTCCCCTGTGTACCTGCAGTTAAAATCAGGCTGTTCAAACATTTTTTAATAATAATAATAATAAAGTGCAATATGTCATGATATCATACAACATTTAAAAATGTTGCCACTAGAAAAACAAGGTTGCACGCATTAAATTAGATCCTTTTACTGAAATCTCCTTAAACATTCTGGTGATTTTGGCTTAAACATGCAGCCAGGAGGCAGTTTTGGAACAGTCATACGTTTATTCTTAAATGTAATAATTTGGGTTCTAAATCAAAATTCATACTTGAGAATAGCTACTGGACTGCTATGGTAAAGCAGAGATAGTTAATGAGTTCTGTTTTGATCAATAAAATACGGTGATTATTAAATCAGTCGATTAAACTAAATAAAACAATTTCTTTTTATTCTCAAAGCCTGTGTTTTTAGGACTTTTAAAATGATTTAAACATGTTTATCAGTCAACAGAACCATAATTACAGAAGGCAGCTCTTTATTTTAGCCGTTCTCTGTTTGATTTACTCAAATATTCATAAATTTCAAATGCAAATCAGACCTAGAAGACTTTGTGTTTCACATTAACACTCCTCCCACTATACTGGTGTAGCTTCACTGAAACGTCGGCTCATTTAGGAGTAAAACTTTCTTTGTGGTTTTAAAATGTTCTTCAGTTTCAGAATCCAAAAGAACCAAATTGGATCAGTAGGATGAATGAATTTAATGGGCTGCTGAATCTCTCTGCTCCCAACCTCCGTGGTTTTACGCTCCAGTCGAACTGGGATGTATCATGGAATGCTGTTCCCGATCCCGTAAGCTGATTACTTGTTGCTCTGTCCCCCGGCCCACCTCTGTGCACATACAGGTGCTTTCCAGCAGGCTCCGAGCCCAGCTAATGAACATGAACTCTCACTGGCATCCACAGAGGAGTCCCTTCCTTCTGGTTTCATCAACACTTCAGGCCCCATTGATGGGAGAACAGAGGCCAGGAACAAAAGCTGTATCTACTGTACAAACACAGCTCTGAGCGGCAGCACACTGACTCATTCTTCGCTGTGTGTGAGAACGGAGGGGGACCCCTTTCAGCTCTTTTGTGTTGGTGTCTGTCAACAGTGTAGTTGGAGGCAGAGCTCATTGTGGTGGCCAGTGTTACGTATTGACACAGCGCCTCGTTCAGCTTGTTCCCAGGGTCCAACCTGGGCCCTCATGAATAATGGAGAGAGGATCCTCAGGGCCAAGGAGGAGCTTGCATGTCTGACGACTACAACTTCATCTGTGAGACGGTAGAGCCGGGGTCATGTGTCGCGGTGGAACTTAATCTGGCGTTGTGAAAAATTAGCCGTGGTTCAAAAGGTACAAAAGAAAACGGATGCAGAGCTTATAAATCACAAATCAAATAAAGTCTTTATTTGATTTTTGGAGCTTAAAGTCAGAGTGAATAATAAATAATATCTTACCTGTT
>SSNS01000005.1:1470106-1541872 GCA_006937985.1 Aphyosemion australe | reverse complement strand
CCAGATTGGGAACCACTGACTCAGATGACCAGTGTGTCCCTTGTTCTCTTTATTTGACATAAAACCAGGAGATGTGTCTCAATTAAGGCTAAAATCTGGACCCAACTTAACACACACACACACACACACACACACACACACACACACACACACACTATTGATATGCAAACAATGTTCTTCCTGTAGCAACACAATGTGTGGCCTTAAACTAAGCTGGCGTCATGATCCTGCCTTCTCTGAGAGGACGTCACGTGCCGTCTCCTGCGGCGCTCATTTAGGAACCAGCCTTCTGATCTGCCTTCCCACTATTGTGAACTTGCACAAGTTCAGTGCTAATGGGCAGCGTACTGGTGAAACCTCACCAACCATGAGATCAGCATGCATTCGTTTACAAGGCAGAGAGACGTCTGTTTAATTGAAATGTGCTGCTGAGACGCTGGTGTCAGAGTTCTGACCCGAGGAGCTGTCCTGGAAAAAAGAAAGGAAAAGAAACAAAACCTCTGCCAAACAAAGAAAGAAGGAAGTGAACACATCCTCGCTGGCTTTACCTATCCAGAGAGCACAAACAGAAAGGATGCCAACAAAGGCAGGAAAGTGAAGAATGAGGAGGGTGTATTATGGTCCAGCAGTGGGAATGGGTCTGAGAGCCGGTCTGGTCCCTGCCCAATATAGCGCCTGGGTGCTGGGTGAATGAGAGGGGACCAGCAGGAAGCTGTGGTCCATAGGATAACATTGTTGTAAGAAGGCTGTCTGGGAGACGTTTCCCCGAGTCACGCTGCTTTTTTAAGACCAACATGGGTGGCATGTTTCTTTCTTATGACGTTAAATAATTTCATCCCGTCTGAATAAAGGCAATGAAAGTTTCCCCTTGGGTGAATAAAACATGAGCAAAGAAACGGCCCCCGTACCACATCCCTTCCCGCCGCACCCCCAAACCCAGACTTCAGCAGCTGAGTGGCAGGCAGCTATAGGATTTAGAGGTGGTGTGCATGCAGGATGCAGGCACGGCTGTGAGCGCCGCTGCTGCCGACAGCCACAGCGGCCCACATAGTAAATCATTCCTGATGGGAGGTGGGAGGGAAGGCAGGGGCCCACGGGGGCTGAGGCGGCCTCCGTCAGACACACTCATCCACTCAGCCGGCCGGGGTGAGACTTGTCGACGGTTGGGAGAACATTCGCCGGGGAGCGCTCACACGGAGATTGAGTTACCACGGAATTAGATCAGGGCTGTGGGAAACAGCAGCTCCCAAACACACCCGCACACTCTCAGTCACACACACTCAGGACACACGGTCACCCGGGGAAACCTGCGGGAAGATTGAGGAAGGCAGCTGGGCACACGCCAGTTTCAAACAAAGCTCCCTGGTAACGGGTTGGAGGCCCGTTATTCCAGCGGTGAATGAAACAGAAACGAACGCGTTCAGAGTGAGACCTTTAGTGTTCAGGGGAAACGTTCTGGTTAAAAGGCAAAGCTAACGCAGACAGGTGCAAAATTTAACCCAAATGTTTGTTCTGTGAAACGAGTGGAACCGTTTCCTCCTGCTAGGATGGAGATTTCTGTCATGCCCCCAGAAAGGTTTCATAGGGGTGGCCCACCAAGCTGATCCTGGTGGTGACTCTGGGAAAGTTTAGCCTGTAGTGATGCGATAAATGCTCCTTTATTCACTTTCATAAATTTATGGTTTGTGTGAACATTAATATGACTTATTAAAGAACACTGGTCTACCCTGGGTGTGGACAGTGGGGTGACCACGGGAACCCCTTGGGGGCGCCACTGCTGTCATGGAAAGGCCGTGTTGGGATAAACGGCAACGGGAGACAGAAATCTGTCCATTTGGATGGATGTGTGCTACCTGCCACCCCTCAGCCCCCGCTGGGAACAGAAACGTTGGTGTGCAGCTGCTGCTGTGAGGAATCAAACTCTCAACCACGCTCCCAACGAGCAAAGTGACCTGATGGAGCAGAAACAGCTGCTCCTCAACGAGGAGGCGGGTTGGGGGGTGCATCTCCTCTGATAGCCTTAACAGACACGTCCAGGACCCTGATGTTCAGTAATTCACCCCCAAAACAAAACTACACGTCTAGTTTATTAAACAAAACAGATAAAACATCAAATATGACTGTTTCAGGGTGCAGACCATAAAGTTCATCAGGAAGTACGTTTTAACTGTTCAGTAGTTTATTTGCAGCAGAGCAGAACGTTGCATTAAATATTTAAATAAAGATCTATTTTATTTTGGTTTTGTGTTATTTTAAATTTAAAATAGTTCTGGTTTAGACTTCCTTCATGCTGAACTTCAATTTTACAGAAAAAGAAACAAAAAAATATAAAAACATTTGGGAAAGTTTGCATAAAATGTTAAATATTATCGGCCTTTTGTTGGTACTGGCTTGTGTTTTTACATTATGACCTCACAGTAAGACCCGTAGTAAGAGCGCTGAATAATAAGATGCTAATATTATTAAATCATTTTAGGTTTCCACTTTTCTTGCATTTTTTATGTGTAAAAAACAAACACATTTTTCAAAAGGATTACCCAGGATCCTCTGCAGCAGTCTGACCCAAGGCCGTAGCGGGCTCAGAACCAGCCCACCTTTGGCGGATTGTTTCGACTGCTGCCTGAAAGGAGCCTGAAACGTTTTGCAGCTTGAGCTTTTGCAAACATTTCTGCAGCTTTTCATCACTGCAGAGCAGAGAGACGAGGCCGTGGCTGCTCACAAAAGAAAGTTGAATGGTTTGTTGGGAGGATGTGTCAGTAACAGCTGACCTGTTTGCAGTGAATGGGGAGTTATACTGGGAAGCTGTGGAGTTTTCCAGCTGATTAGCTCACAGCTAGTGCACGTTAACTATGAGTCTCCAACCAGGAAGCAAACAAATGATCAGAAACAAGAACAACATCAATTTTACACACTGAGTCTAACACAAACACCATTTAAGGCGCCTTTATTTCAAACTGTGTGTCAACAACCAAGTAAGCCCCTCCCACTTGATCTAGTGAAGCCCCGCCCCCTCCCACAGTGTGAAAAGTCCCAGCTGAGTGCTGCTGACGCTAGACTGGAGAACATGAAGCGAAGCAGCAACTACAGCTCGTCAGACAGCGAGCTGGACGACAACGTGGAGGTAGAGAAGGACAGTGGGGACGAAAACGGGTATGTGAGTTTATCCTCTTTAGAAATGTCAAAAATGCATTTTCACTGGAGTTTTTTATCTTATATTTAGTGTCAAACTGACCTTTTATGCTAAGTTTAAAAATAAACTAACATAAATCTTCTCCTTTTAGTCAACTTGACTCTCGTGGATCTCCGTCTCCTGTCACAACCACACAAGTTCAAGCCAGAAAAAGGCGCAGAGGGGTACGTGAAACCTTTATTCACGTAAACGTTTAAATACGTTCCTTATCTTAACCTGTTTTCAAATGTTTTAATAACAGATCATTGAGAAAAGGAGGCGAGACCGGATTAATAACAGTCTGTCAGAGCTGAGGAGACTGGTGCCAAGTGCTTTTGAGAAACAGGTGCTGCTCTTTTATTTTGGTGGTTATTTTTTATTGAGCAGGTGAAAAGAAATGCTCTGTCTGTCGTTGCAGGGATCAGCTAAACTGGAGAAAGCAGAGATTCTGCAGATGACCGTGGACCACCTTAAGTCTCTTCATGCATCTGGAGGGAAAGGTGAATGCTGCTGTTTAAGATCTGAACTAAAGGCCAGCATGATTGTTTAAGCTCACCGTTGTCTTACCTTACAGGTTACTTTGAGGCTCATGCTCTTGCTAAGGATTACCGCAGCCTGGGCTTCAGGGAGTGCCTGGCAGAGGCGGCGCGCTACCTGAGCATCATCGAGGGGCGGGACAGCGCTGACTCCCTGCGTGTGCGTTTAGTGTCTCACCTGAGCGGCTACGCCTCTCAGAGGGATGTGCACACTGGACTAGAACATTTAGCCTGGGGCTCTGCCTATGGAAGTAGCCCAGCCCATCTTCCCCATCACCTCCTTCTACAGCACCCTCAGGGCAGGACACCTGCACCCAGAACCAACAGTAGCCCTCCCTCCTCGTCTTCTGCCCCGTCTTCTTCATCCTCCTCATCCACCGAGGCATCTGGCACGTCCAGACTCAGCCTCCTGACCGCCCCGGAGTCCCTCAGGGTGCCTCTCAATGGCTCGCTGCCCCTCAGTCTCCCCGTGCCACCATCTAAGCTTTCGCCACCGCTGGTCTCATCTCTGTCCTCGCTTTCAGCCTTTCCTCTTTCCTTTGGGGCTTTCCCTCTCATCTCTCCAACGGCCGTCAGCACAGCGAGTCCCTCCTCCAGCCTGTCCAAGCCCTACAGGCCTTGGGGCATGGAGATCGGAGCCTTCTGACACTCCACCACTAGACTGAAGGCAACAGCTGAGCTGTGCCCACCAACATAAAACAACTTGGCTCAACTGTTTTAGAGTCAGCGAACCACAGAAGAAGAAAGAGTTTTATTTTACTACAGGATGTTTTTTGTTCTCTGAATGTTTAGAGATAAGACGTCTGATGCTTTAGGTAGCCTGCACCGCCTCCAGGTTGAGGACTGACTGTTGATGAATTTACTGTAAACCCAGATTTGTAGATTAGTTTCTGTGGATTTCATCCTGAAACGTTGACAGAAGTCAGCAGGAACAATGTGAGCTGAAATATCTGAGCTGTGAAAAGGAAAACCCATATTTTATACACCACTAACATGATAAGTGGAATCTTGCATTCGTGAATCTATTTGTAATATTTTTATAAATCAAATTGAGTCTAAAATGTCAAATATGTGCATAAATAAATGTTTTTACCGTTTCATTTGTTCACCAGAATGATGTGCTTTAAATCATTTAGGCATCATTTAAACATTTCTGTAATTTCAGTCAGATTACTTCCCCTTCTGCATTTGTCAGCAGGTGTGTTGCAGTCCCGTGGAAGTTAATCA
The DNA here is from genome assembly GCA_006937985.1 of Aphyosemion australe. Taxonomy (NCBI): domain Eukaryota; kingdom Metazoa; phylum Chordata; class Actinopteri; order Cyprinodontiformes; family Nothobranchiidae; genus Aphyosemion; species Aphyosemion australe. The sequence goes on along the minus strand of SSNS01000005.1, from coordinate 1,536,940 downwards.
TGAGCTAATGCGGTTCGTTTATTGACTGAAAGGTAATTCTTTCACCGTGTGCCAAGTTAAGAAACCAAATCCAGAAGCATTGTTGCCCCCATGAATACCCAGGAAATCATTAAGAGCCAAAGGAAATCCTTTACAATGTTGGCCTGACCTCAGCAGCCTGGGTTGGCCTGAAACGGAGACAATAGTGTGAACAGGATGAGGACATTGGGCTGGAGCGGTGTTCAAGTATCAAAAACACAGAAAAACATCTGGACTCATAAATCTCTGCTCCTGGTGCAGCCTAAAGAGACGTTTCTGTGTAAGAGTTATAAATTACTCTCCCCTAGATGGCCTCCTGAAAGGCCTCTGTTTGGAGAAATAGTGTTTATATAGGGTTAGGGCTGATTAGCTAACTGCTAGGCCGAGCACAACACCAAAATGGAATGCTGCCATCTGAAAACGGCTCCAGTCCCCTACATTTCACCAAAAGCATTGGTTTTAAAACTTTTATACCAGGTATTTTACATTAACAACAGCAAACCTAATCTGCAGCAGCCTAAACATTTATGTAACGTTATGAAATAATGTTCACATAAACCAGGGGTAGGCAATCCTGGTCCTCGAGTGCCACTATCCTGCATGTTTTAGCTGTTTCCCAGTTCCAACACACCTGTTTTTAATCAGCAGGTGATTAACAGGCTTCTGCAGAGCCTGATGAGCTGCTGGACAGGTGATTCAACCACTGAATCAGGAGTGTTGCAATGAAAATATGCTGGATGGTGGCACTCGAGGACCAGGATTGCCTACCCCGGACATAAACTGTAATGCTGCTGCTTTTAGGCTGGAGCTGTTTTAAGTTAAGATAGTTTTTAAACGTTAAGCTAGAGCTTTAACGTTGATCTCAGTGATTGCTGAGTTAGAAACGTGACCAGTTTCATATCTGACACCACTCTGCAGCCCTCTGCTGACCAAAAACCACACTAGATAGTTTTGTGGAGCGGGTAGGTGTCCTATAGGGGGAGCTCTTTACCTGCTTTACGGCTGTTAGCTGTAATGCTAGTGGTTAGCATTTTCATTTCGCCAATTGCCTACGCTAGCTTGAGGGAGCTAAAGGAGGCTACAAAATCACGGACTGATGGTGACCTGGCTTTGTTGCTACTGGACTTGTAAGTAATATTTTTGTCCAACAGTGTGGCTCTTTTTACTTCGTGGTTTATTTTAGTATTAGTTGGCTCACGTTAGCGTCAGCTTGTTGCTAGCGCTAGCTACAGCAGACTGCTGCACGGTTGTTTATGACAGTTGTAATTCCACTTTCAACCAGTAGGACAGAAGAGCAGGAAACTGCTCTGTGTTACTTTAAGGTAGCAGCAACACCCCTTGGTCTTTGTTGTGCCCAAACTAACTAGCCTTTAGCTCATCAATCCTGATTGAATTGGGGTTAGGGTTAGCCAGTTATCTACAACCAGTTAACCCTAACCCAGACATGATGATAGCTACAACTGGTGAGCTGGTAACCATTTAAAATTCTTATACAGAAACATACTAAAATGTAGTATAGGTGATGTTTTTTTATATTTGCTAATACAAAGTTAGAAAATTAATGTTTTCCATCTTCATTTTAAGGGTATTTTTGTGTGTGGTTTATTTTCCCCCTCCTGCAATCTTTTATTTTGATCTGAGGTCTGCTTCAGAGGTCCAGGCCTCATCTTGATTTCTCTAAATAAATCAAACACTGCCACCTGCTGGCACACACAGTGATCCAACTTAAAGATAATAAATAGCCAGTGGAAGTGTTTGCAGTACATTCCTCAGTCTGGCCCGTGGTGCGTGGTCAGATGAAGTGTAAAAGTTAACTCTCAGGATGTGTAGATAACTGGTTCTTTTATTTGGCAGTTTACAATCCCCCTTGTGTTTTAATACAGAAACGTTTTAGATGCAGCATGCCATGAACCCCAAACTTTTATTTAGCAAAGCTTTCACAGAAACTTATGAAAGGAGAAACACAAGCAGCAGAGTATGCAGGCAGATACCAGCGGTGGACTGAATAATAATAAAAAGAGACTAGTTCGGTGTGCTGAATGTAAAGCGTCCTGCATCAAGTTCCTAACATCCTAAAGAGAGAAGATGCTAAAGATGCCTAAAGGGTAAATCTGCATTCACACACACAGACACACAGCATGATCAGACGTTATCGTCACACTATCAATATCAAGATGGGAGCAACGCCACATTCCACTGTCCAAGACACTGACTGCATGATACCAGGATGGTGTCATACCATTCACTCATTCAGATGATTCATCCCCAAATACTGTGTTCTTAGCAGAGCTGTTGATTTGGCAAAGAATTCACGGAAAGATGGTGTTGGAATACGCGAGTGTATAAAGAGTTGCTCTCTTTATGCAAAGACATTCTTATTAACAATAAAGCACCTATACAGTTCATTACCAAGCTCGTTCCAGAGGATCTGTGGGTACTGGGTCTGTTGGGTTCAAGCGTGCGTGTTGAGGATGAGTAGTGAGCGAGATCAAGATTACTGAAATCTTACGGATATTGTTGTGATATACAGCCACCGTCACTTTTCACAAATCACACAGAAACATCATTATCATGACATCTTTCAGGGAAACACAGCAAATGTCCATCTATCGCCTTCAGCTGGGGAGGAGAACTTCAACAACTGAAACAAGAAATAATGACAAACAAAACGTTTGATATTGTACAGCGTGGCACGGCACACAGCTTCATGTGCAGTACTTCACCTAGATCGATAAATCAATATATCGTCGTATCGATTTATCAATACATTGATTTACAGATATAGATAGATAGATAGATAGATAGATAGATAGATAGATAGATAGATAGATAGATAGATAGATAGATAGATAGATAGATAGATAGATAGATAGATAGATAGATAGATAGATAGATAGATAGATAGATAGATAGATAGATGTATCCCTTCAGTTTGAGGATGGTGTCTGTATCACTGATGTTAACGGTCCTGGTGAGCTCTTGTGATCAAGTGTGCGGTGATGTTGTGGTGAGATCCTCGAGCCTCTCGGCCTTCAGGGTCAACTGTCTGTTTCAGAGGGGTTGAAGGATGGACTGATGGACCACAGAATGTGTGTGAGGCTCATGCTGCCAGCTATTCCCTCAGCTCTTTGTTCCTGCGCACCTCGGCAGCATGCTTCTCCTGAACACAACAACGGAGGGATTGAATAAAGACTGAAGAGTTTCTTTTTGACCATTTTTGACATTTCTGTTCTCCTCACCTTCTCCTGAAGGCGTTCCATCATGGCTGCCAGGTGGGCTTCACGGTTCTCCTTAATCTGCTCCATCTTCAGCTGCAGCTTCTCCTCAGCCATCTTGCTGAAGTTGCTGTTCTCCTCCATGGCCTTTAGCAACACGTCCCTCTCGTGCTCTCGCTTCTCCGCCAAAATCTTTAGCACCTGAGCCTCTTGGTACTAAGGTTGCAACCAAGAACAATCAAGTAAGTCTTTTTATTGCTGTTTCCATTTTAAACACACAAAAATAAACATACCCTTCTCCGCTCCTCAGCAGCCTCCAGTTTCTTCTCAATGTCCTCCAAGGAGATGTCCCTCTTCGGGGGGGAGAGGAGGTTGTGGGCTGCATCCGACACTGGAGACAAGGGCTTGAGAATCACCTCAAAGGCCTGTCCCGAGGCTCGCTTGTCTATAGGTTTCACCTCCATGTCTGAAAATCAGGTGATGACAATGCAGCAAACAATCTAAGCATGGAAACATCCACAGCAGCTGGATTTTTAGCCCCAAAAAGTAAATGAAATTCAAAGGTTTGAGTTCATCCATACCTTCAAACTCGCACACAAGCTTGTTGCGAGACTCTGGGTAGAAGCAGGAGCAGATGAGCGAGAGCACAGAGAGCTCCTTCATCTTCTCTTTGTATGCTGAGGGAACACGAAGAAGACTCAGCAACCAGGTGAGAGGTTTATTTATCTGATTCTTCCCTGACAGAGTGCTCAGCTGGCTCCGTGGAGAGGACTACATGTGTCAGAGCTGCTATGATTTCTGTTGCAAAAGTGTGTGAAGCTGCAGGGCCGGCCTAGCTCCCACCTTGATATTATGCACATGTCACACCTCTCCCAAGGAGGTCACGCATATATACTGCTACAGTAGAAACCATCACATGGGATGGTTACAAAACACACGGGCTAAATGGCTGACCTGCAATAAGGATGGGGATGGGTTTTTTACTTGCTCATAGCAGTTGAGATTACTGGCATTAATCACGCTTAAATTAATGATTTTTATAATAATAATAATAATAAAACAAAGCTCCATCGCAGCTAAAGGGATGAAGAGTGAGATGAAGCCGTGGCTGAGGAGGAGGATGGCAGCCCAGCATCTTGGGTGGGGTCCGTCTGCATTATGCTGCATGCTGGGGCCGCTGTAGCATGAACCGCAGGTGCAGCATTGCGAATATAACTCAGAAAGCGTCCATGTTGGTTTTAAATACCCCGTTACCACTACAAGATAAAAGACTAGATAAGGATTATTAACGGAGATGTTTCAGAAACCTGACAACAGAGGATGGTGAGATTATTGGAACCACGTTCTAGATCTGAGTCACACATTTCTGATCAAATCGATTCGCGGTTAACAGGAAAAGGTGATTATATTAGAATCCATCCTGAAAATCTAAGGAGGAGAATAAAGACGTGTGGCCACCAGCAGGTATTCTGCACCCACTGGGCCGACTCTGAAGAGACGCACCTGTCATCCAGACACCCATCCTCTCATCCATCCCCGCAGACAAAAGCCGTGTCAGCGGGCTGCTTACTTACCGGTTACTGTTTTAGCCATGGCTGATGTCTTTCTCCGCAGAGGATGCTGTAGCTGTTTCCTTGGAACGGTGATGCGGGTTAAGGCACTGAGTCAGCGAATAAACCGGGCTTGGACCGGATAGCGGACAGGAGGCGGGAACGAGCGCGCACGGGAACGCGCATGCAGACCCTCCTCTGACGCAGGAGGCGGTGATCGTTACTGCTCAAACCTTATCTATCAATCTATCTATCTATCTATCTATCTATCTATCTATCTATATATATATATATATATATATATATATATATATATATATATATATATGTATATATATATATATAGATATATATATATATACACAGTCTGTGGCTCAAACACAACAATTCAGATTAAAACATAAAAGGCACACATTTGAATACAATATTAAACACATTCACAGTCTTATGTCAGTTATGAGCTGCAGTCATTTTGGTCAGACCCTAAAAATAACGTTAATCGCAATCTTATAAAATATCGCGAGATCTCGCACATTAGGCCTATCGACAGTATAAATGAGATCCCATCGACTGTCCTCCAGTCGCATTTCAAACTTACTTGCGCCCTTCCCATCCAGGGATGCGAGTGCTTTGGGTGTCCAATGAGGGTGTCCCAATTAATTCTTGTGTCTGGACTGTCATTTTTACAGTCATTGGTCTGGACCATGGCTCCACCCGTGATTGAAGTTGCACCTCTTATATATACAGTCTTTGATTGCACCCTTTATGCGCACTTCCCTGAAGCCCGCATGGTGCGGACTTCCGCGACAATCATTTTGAGAAGTCAGAGAAAGGCTCTGGCAAGTCATCCTATATATGTAAATATAGTCTGGCCACGACCCATAGACAGAGCTCAGTCTTAGGGCAGAATCTATTGATGTCTTTCAAACTGTCTCCGCATGCTATTGGACAATGAACGTGTACTCACCACTGTGGATGTTAGCCAACAAGGCAGTCGGCCATACAGTTAAAGAAGATATGTCCTTTTTCTAAATAAAGGACTTAAGTACCTCTATCAAGCCGATAGAGCGCTGTGATTGGCCCATGAAACCGATAGAGCGCTGTGATTGGTCCACCAAGCCGATAGAGCGCTTGCTGTGATTGGCCCACCAAACCGATAGCGTGCTGTGATTGACCCATACATTTTAAAGAGAAGAGTGGATGAGGAATTGGCAACAAGTTGGAACAACACTTAGGTTTTGTAAACCATTCACAAGAGAACATTGTGGCCTTCTTCTCCCAATGAAGCTGAAAAACTATCCAAAGTTTTGTCCCTCTTGGTATTATTTGGAGAATGAGAAGGGGAAGAGGGAATTATCCTTCTCAGGTTACAATAGTTACTTAATAGAAACACTTCTTAATTGAATTGAATTTCTTCCAAATTCTTTCAAAGTTTAATGTTAAGGCATTTGTGTTGTTAGCAACAAGGGACCTTGCTAAACAGACTTGTTCTTTTATTGTTCAGCAAAAAAAACAAAATTAAAATTGTGTTTTTGTAACAGTCTTTGGTTGTTTAGAGCCAAAGTGCTAAATCCAGCTAGCTACAGCACTCGAGAGTTTTTGATTGACTTCTTATGATGAGGAGGGGAACTGACTTCTCCTTTGGCAACAAGCTGGAACTACTCTGGCTCTATTGACATGAAGAGGAGATGAAGAATTACCACCCTCCAGTGGTGATAAGCTGGAACTACACTCTGGCTCTGGGAAACCATTTAGGAGAGAATATTTTAGCCTCATTATCTCAAAGTGAGAACAAACAGTCTTTGTTTTTGTCCTCTTGTGCATATTAATATTAAGGGGAAGAAGGAAAAGGAGAACACGAAACTCATAAAGTTACAATACTTAGTAGAAACACTTTCTGTAAATTCTTTCATAATCAAACGCTATTGCATTTTGGGTGTGCAACAGGGGAACTAGCTCTAACAGTTCTTTCCTCTTATCATTTAGCTAAAAACATAAAACCCTATTTAACAGTGTTAAACACGATGGTGCAAATGGAATCGCAGCATATAGAGCTTTTTGGTTCACCACCCACAACAAAATGTTAAAAATCCAGTGTTGGAAAAGTTAAGGTTCACATCTTATCTCACAGACAGGACTTTTATGGTGAGTCTGGATACCTGTTCCTCTAGGGTCCACAGCATCACATGTGGTGTGCCCCAGGGATCAATTTTAGGCCCTGTGCTTTTTAACATCTATATGCTCCCTCTTGGCGATGTCATCAGGAGACATGGGGTGAATTTTCACAGTTATGCTGATGATACACAGTTGTACATATCCGTGTCTCCTGATGACACACAGCCAATGGATGCACTTTTTAACTGTATTTTAGACATTGAATCCTGGATGGCAGAAAGCTTTCTCCAGCTCAACCAGGACAAAACTGAGATTTTAGTCATTGGTTCTGAGGCTCAGAGAGAGAAACTTTTACCAAAACTACAATCAATGTCTTTTAATCCTTCTTCACAAGTGAAGAACCTGGGCGTCATCTTTGACTCTGAGCTGACTTTTATCCCACACATTAAAAATATCACAAAAATAGGTTTTTATCACCTAAAGAACATCGCCAGAGTCCGCCCCATTCTCTCTCGGGCCAATACGGAGACGCTAATGCATGCTTTTATCACCAGCAGAATTGATTACTGCAATGCCCTGCTTTCTGGTCTTCCTAAAAAGAGAACTTCAGGCTTACAACTTTTACAAAACTCAGCAGCACGAGTCCTGATGAGGACCAGGAAGCGGGAGCACATCACTCCGGTTTTAGAATCGCTGCATTGGCTCCCCGTATGCTTCAGAATCGATTTTAAGGTTCTCTTAATGGTTTTTAAGTGTCTTAATGGTCTTGGGCCTTCTTATCTCTCAGAACTGCTTTTACCGTACAAACCCTCGCGGTCTCTGCGCTCCTCTGGCAGCCGTCTCCTTGTTATCCCTAAAGTCAGGACACACACCCACGGCGAGGCGTCCTTTCAGTACTACGGCCCTCGCCTCTGGAACAGGCTGCCGGAGGACCTCAGGGCTGCAGAGAACGTTCATGTTTTTAAGAACAGGCTCAAGACCCACCTATTTAGCTTAGCTTTTAACTGATGATTTTTATAATCCACTGTTCATTTATTTATTTATTTATTTATTTTTATTTATTTTATCCTATATGTTTTATTCAATCAGAGTTTTACTATCATTTAGAGATTCACCTTTTTAGCTTAGCTTTTATCTCATTATTTTTATTACTGATTTATTCCTTTTATTTATTTTATTTGTTCTATCAGAATTTTACTATCTTATATTTTAACCTTATTTTATCCTCTTCCGGTGTTTCCTCTGTGGGAGCCCTCTGCCCTGGGGGTGGTGGTCTGCTGTGGTGGCCTGGGTGGAGGTGGGGGTTTCCGCCCTCCCTCCCCTGGGCGCTTTGTGTTAGCGCCTCGGCTGCTGATGTGGATCTGCTGCTGTCGGGGCAGATGGCTCCCTTGATGGCGTTTCCTAACTTAGATGGTCTAGCTCATCTGAACTCAGCCCAGTGTGTTACATTTTTATCATATATCCTTTAGCATGTGTTTCTGTGTGCGTGTGTGCGTGTGTGTGTGGGTGGGTGTTTGACAATGATTTTAATGAGGGTTTTATTTTCTAAATTCCTCTACATTTCAGGGGAGAGAGGGATTATGGGAATTTGGGGTCATTTTAATTTGTAAAGCACTTTGAGTTACATTTATTGTATGAATTGTGCTATATAAATAAATTTTGATTGATTGATTGATTCACTAATAAAAAAGACCTAACAGGCTCACTTTTAATACGAAACTCACACATTATTTAGTTTTGCACCAGAGGAGGATATTGATGTGTGAATAAGTAGTCACAAAAAGACCCCAGTAATTACAAAGGTAACTCAAATACTGAGAAACTGTTTGATCAGAACAGCTGCTTTAACGTATTTAATCAGATAAATAAAAATTTGAAGTTATGGGCACAATTCCTGTGGCTTAAAAGGCAAAATAGAAAAGATGTAAAATAAATAGCTAAATCTTAAAATAACAAATGAAATAGAAGGAACACAATTCCAAATAATTATTTTTCACAATAAAGCTTTAGAAATCTTCCAATAGGTAATGTGTGTAGGCTATGTTAGAGCAGTCTAACATAAAAACTGACAGTATTCAACCCGGAACATATTATTATCCTTTGTTTTCTGGTAAAAACTGGCTACATGTTTGCTATAAACTTAAAACATGTAAAAGATACAAAAATAAAATAACTGCTTTGCAATAAAAATAATTCTAAAACTTAATAACAGGAAATAAATAATTTTCCAAGGTTTTATCAATTTATTTGTGCATGTTTTGCTTGTAATTAATTAACATTGTGGTTTTTTAATATTGCAAACAGTGATTACAGCATCCATGTTTTCCTCTGAAAGATGAAATCTGCTTGAATATCTCTTTATTTCTCTTATAGAATTAATTCTACACATCATATCACCCTAATTAACTTTCTCTGCCAGACTAATCGTGTCATTTTTGTTAAATCTAATGTGAAATGTCCTCTGACGCAGCCCTGTTTATTATTTTGAGTTTCCTATTTTATGTATTTATTTTACAATTTTCTGTCTTTTATATGCTCCTAACATTATTATTTGTAGTTATTACATCCTACATAAATTTGCATTTCTGTATATTGTTCTGTTTCTTGTTATGTTGTTGATAAAATGTTAAATATAACTGATTGAATTTCTGTTTGAGAATAAAATATTTTCGTGTTCTAAACAGACATCACGTGTATAAACATAAGAGAGCAAAACACAGCAAAAAAGACGGAAGTGTTTCCGACGATCCTATTGGCTCAGCTCCTTACGTCCTGACGTCATTTCGGTAAAGGGGCGGTCAGACGGCGGTGGGGTAGGTGCTGGAGAGGCAGCAAGTGGAAGATGCTTACCTTAAAGGTAAGTTTCAGCGGAATATCTTTATAGTTTTCCTCACGTGAAGGTCGACAATCGTTACCGGACGTTCACCGCCGCACAGCTGAGGGGAGAGACGGCGGGAGAGGACCGAGAGGTGGGAATGTAGAGCTCCAGCAGTAGCTAGCTTTAGCTTCTATAAACTATCGGTTCATGTTGAGTCTTACGAGAAAATAGACTACCAGTAAAACTTATGAGACAGTCCTTAACGTGTTTACTCGCGTTTCCGATGTTACTCACGACAATATGGTCTCACCTGGTTAATGCTAGTGCTGTTAGCTGGTTTACCTTCGAGAGCATATTTTAGCAGGTCATCCTTCATCGAGCTAGTTCTGACGGTAAAACGGATCCGCATTGAAATTCTAATCATACACGTCATGTGTGACAAATGATCGAACTGTTGTTTGAACAGGAATGAAGTATTGCTGAGTTAAAAGCTGGTTCCAGTGACAGCTGCAGGTAGAGGACACACACCTTAGATCAGCACACCTGGACTGAGAGCTGCTCATATGCCTCACCCAGTTTAGTCCTCTTGAATGATCACGGTGTTATTCACTACTTTGCTGTGATCCAGTCATGGTTTGAAGGAAGTGCAGCCTGTTTAAATAACTCCTGTTCAAACACAACCTGTGCCACTCAGCACCCCAGAGTCAAAGCAACAAGGGACATGTTCTGCTCAGTTAGTTAGCGGTGTGTTAACACACAGTCTGGGAGGTTTTCTAAGGGTTAATATCTCTAAGGTCATATCCAGTTTGTGGAGGTGGAAACTGTTTTATTTTTGATCATATTATAAAATAAACATTTTATTTGTGAGTGCAGCATTTATCCTCTGATGTCTTTCTCCAATCCTCTGCACCAAAATATTATAGCCTAATGTGGACACGTCCTATCATTTAAAGGTCCTATATCATTCAAAATCCACTCTTTGGAGCTTTTGACCATGTTTTATTGTTTCTTCATTAAAAACACCCAGCGTGGTTTTGACATCACACATGCATTTTCCTGTCTCAGCTGTAAATCATCTGTTGTCTGCCCAGCAAGGCTGCTGCAGACAGTTGGATGGGGTTGTTACTGCATCACTATGAGCCACTCCTCCCCTTCAGGCAGTCTCTAGTACAGATCCCTCCTCCCCTGGACTGTAAACATTAACACCCAGTCTCTCTGTGTAGCTAGCAGGGAGTTTAATATCCACAGGTGTGAAGGAGTGATTTCTTGTCTGCACTTTAAATGAAGCCTAGAACTCAAAAATGGATTTTATTCTGTGAGAGGAGCAGGGTCCCTGTCCAGTCTTCCTGAAGAAGAGTTTAATCAGCAGAAATGGTTGGATTTTATCTTCAGGGGCTCTCAGAATCTGACCCAGAATGTGGCTGTGATTTCACAGACTTAAAAGAATTCATGCAAAAAGAAAGTTAATAAAAATTAGATTATTTATTAGTATTAATATGGATGGAAACATTATTTTAAGGGGACACATTATGCAAAGCTCACCTTTTGCTTCCCTTTGTGCTGCCATGTGGGTCTTTCCTGCCTCTATAAACACTCCAAACATGAAAAAACATGTCCATCCTTCTTCTCAGTGTTTGGTTTAGGAATTATGTGTCTAAAATTAGATGTTTCAAAAGGTCCCTTTTGTGATGTCACAGTCAGGAACATTAGGCTAGAAGCCCCCCTCACCTGTTGACACTGGAGGAGCATCAACTCTACTCCCAGCCCCTCCCAGATATTTGAGTTTCTCACCTCATAGCAGCCAGTCAGGGAATGGTAAATGGCCTGTATTTGTATAGGGCTTTGGAACCGACGTCATCGCGCAATGCATTGTGGGTTTGCTGCGCCATCTTTGTTGTCCACAAAACAAAACAGAGAAGAAGGTAACGTGCTTAATAGCTGCTCCAAAGACAAAGGAATATATCGAGACAAATTGCGTCTAGATGCCAAAAAAAGATACTTACAGAAGATCGAGTGTCTTGGAAATGCGGACCCGTATGAAGTACGGCAATGGAGAAGAGACCCAGAGAACCTACCCCTTTGTCCTTCCCAGAAATATTTTCATATCTTGTCTGTGGAATCAGTGCGTACACCGCGAAACAGTTCAGGAATTACAAGTCTTTGGAGGCGCACATTCAGTTCACCAAGGGTTGTGTGCATTTTTAAGCCTCCACATTGTGAATACGTGATCATTCATGCAAAGGTAAGTCACTTTTACTACTGAGTAAAAATCAATCAAAATTCTGATAACTTTGAGAATCCCACTCACTCTGAAAAGAATAGCTATTTGCTCACTTCGTAGCTGCTTTGTGTTCTGTGATAATAAAAACATAAATCTGATTTTAGTTTAATACACTTATTAATGAACTGCAGAAACTCCTGACCATGTTATATGTTCTTAACTCACTTACAGCTGAAATTTAAACAGAACTTGATGCTTATTCTCTTTTTTTCTTATTCTCCAGTTTTTATCCCAGTATAAATGGCAATTTTCTGAACAGGTCCATTGTTATATTAGCAAATATTAGATTTTTTAAAATATAGCATAAATGTGTGTTGCCCTTGCCTTATGCATGTCATGACAGTAATGTGTTTTTTCTGTTGCAGGTACTGCACTCCCAAAGGCTGAATGAACCAGCTGCTTCCATGGGTCATTGTGAGGGTCACCAGCAAGGTTGAATCTGCCCACTGCACCTGTATGGCCGGAGTTGCTGAGAGCTGCACCCATGTTGTGCCTGAAGAAAGCCCAAGAGTTCTTCCAGAAAGTGTGCCTTCCAGAACTAGTTGGAAAATATTTCTCCAAGTGCAGTTCTGTTCAGAAGGACCCTTAATTTAGCATTTGATGGGTTAAGATTGTTGCTTAACATTTATGGCTGTGAAAATACATTACTAAAAAACTAAGTCACCCACCTGCCAGGGTCTGACTCAAACCACTATTGCTGCTCATGAATTGTGCAATAAGGAGTTTTGTATATCTGCACCAAGCTATCTTTGCACTACAATGCACACAAATGTTTTTTTTGCTTTAATGTATATAGCTGTTTATCAAGGATAAAGGGATACAGTTCTTGATTAGCATTCAGTGAATATATTCAAAAGTTGAATAAATAAAAATAAAGGATGAAGAAATTCTTTAAATGTTTTGCTTTATTCAATTTACTTCACAAAAGCAGATCAGTTAATGTATAGAAATGACATCATTAAGGTTTGATGCCACTGTTAACATATAAAACATCGATTGTGTCAGTAAAGGTAGAAGACAGAGTTTTGTGGGAAAAGATGGCAAAGATGCTGGACAGGTAGATCAAGTCTCAGACGCATGAGTCAAAGCATTTGGAAACACGAGTTTCTTTGATGCTGGCAGGAAACCTTCACCGTTGCAGGACAAGGACATTAAAATAGCAAAACAAGGTAGTCCGGTGTAATAAAAATAATTCATAATTTTAAAAAGAATTCATTCAACTCCCTCTTTTTCAACTCTGACCGGAGCCTTCTGTTCTCCTCCAACAACCGCTTTATTTCTGCTCGGTTCTGTTCATTCCATCTTCTGGCATCTTTCTTCGGTTTCTCCCTCAGTCTGATCTCCATTCTCTACATGTCCCAGCTTCCACTTTTCCAGCATCCCCCTGGACCACTGCCTCCATCGTGAGGTGATTATGGTGTTGTTCGTCTGTCAGGTGCATCTCTGGCAGCTCCACATCTAAAACGTCTGAGGGGGTCTCACCTCACATTCTGCTGCTCCATTCTGAACACCTGTCAGATACAATGAGTGCATAAGTGTGAGCCAAATGATCACCTTAAATACAATTAAAATGTTATTTACATATATTAGAGGTATTAAAAAATTCTGTGCAAATGATGTGACAGTAAGAGCATGGGGGGTGTTGTTTACCTGCTTCATTTTTCATTCGTTGCAGTCGTCGTTCGTGACGGCCTGAGTTTGAAGCAGACTTCTGAGTGAGCCATGTGGAGCGTTGGAACCCAGTCAGGATTTGTTTCATAGGCAGGTTTACCTGCAATATTGCAAAAAAAGATTATTGTCTCATATAAATATCGTTTTTTTAATCAATCTTCTGGTTATTTGTTCTAATTTTCTATGAGCTCACACCATTATTAATTGAGTTGTCTAGAGCTTTTCTTTTGTGTTTCAGAAAAACAAAAACTATTTGTTTGCAAATTCTTAGACCCAGGAAGTGTAGCAACCGTGACGGCAGAAGCTAACGGGGGTCTAAAAACTAAACCTCTGAGCGCATCAAAAATAGCAAAGGTAAAAGGAGGAGTATGAGCGGGTATTTAGAACTTACCAGAATGAATAATGTCTGGCACACACGAGAAGATATTTGGTGATGGTAGAGAACTGGAGATCGGCTCGTCTCACAGCTGCTATCCAGGTTACTCGTCTTCTTTTGGTTACGTCAGACACATGGGCTCCCTCACGTTGCTTCCAGGCAGGGAAGGAATAAAAAGATAGCCCATTTTCAAGCTTATTACCTTCTCGGTCGCGCGACCTAACATGAGCTAACAAGTAGCAAGCTAACAAGTCCTAATCATTGCTGTTATTCGTAAAGGTGCTAACCGTTTGTTCTCCAGTCCTTTGTTTGGCCACCAAAGATGGCGTGGGCCAGGCTGCGCCCCCTCGCGCAACGTCACTCTCCAAAGCCCTATAGTGCCTTCTTAGGGTTCTACAACCCCCCAAGGTGCTTCACAACACACAGGGGATGGGTGGGTGTGGCCATCAAAAGATTGTTTTCCCTAAATTGACAGAGCCCTGAAATGGCTCATTCTGGAAGGTACTGAAAAAGTCAGGATCTGGAGCCAAAGTCCATTTATGTTCATTAAAACGTAGACTGAGAGACCATCTAAAGGCTCAGGAACCCTCTGCAGGTGTTCTGGATTCTTCAGCTGATTAGACACTTTGAGTCTAGAATATTGAACCTTTTCACTAATTAATTGTCTGAGATTCTGAATGTGGGGTTTCCATCAGCTGTAGCCATAATCATCACAATTATAACAAAGGCTGAAATATCTGGATTTGCATGCAATGAGTCTGTCTCATAGATTAGTTTCATCTTTTTAAGTTGAATTATTTTACACCAGATTTTCACTTTTCCAGTTTCACCCGTAAAGCTGCTCATATTACTACTGTCTGTTGTTTCCATAAGATTTTAAATAGATTCTGGTCTTTATTGTTTAGGGAGAAAATGTTACCATAAACAGCAGGTCCTTTCTGAGTTGCTGACTTGAACCTAACCTTTGACCCCTCTGTTCACCAGCATGAGTGTTGACTGAGGCCAGAAGGTGCAGGGGCTCTGGTGGCAGGAGCAACACCATCCAGGTTTGATGAAGGATGAAGAGCCCGGTGCACAGGTGCAGGGATGTGGAGCATGGTCGTGGTCAAGCTGGTACCAGGTCTGGGTCCAACAGCCTACAGCCTGAAGAGCGCATCCCCATCTCCAAAGACGTCATTACTTCCTCCTCTTCCTCTGCCATGTGGTTCATCAGGGACACCTGCGGCATCCTGTGTGCCATCATCACATGGCTGCTAGTGTTTTATGCTGAGTTTGTTGTGCTGTTTGTAATGCTGCTACCCTCCAAAAATCTCTCATACAGCATTGCAAACGGGATTTTGTTCAACACTTTGGCCTTTCTTGCTCTCGCCTCACACCTCAGGGCTATGTGCACTGACCCTGTAAGTACACAGACACCATACAAACTCTTTATGTCCTGTAGCTTACTTTAGGCGTGAATTAAGCAGTGAATTCATGACATAATACATTCAGTCTCTGCCAACCTATGTCGTAATGGTTAATGATCTGCACACAACGATGATCTTCTGTGTGTTTTCTCTCAGGGGGCAGTGCCAAAAGGGAATGCTACTAAAGAATACATAGAAAGCCTCCAGCTGAAACCAGGGCAGGTTGTCTACAAATGTCCCAAGTGCTGCAGCATCAAGCCTGACCGAGCACACCACTGCAGGTAGGACTCAAAGGACATGGATCGCTCGCTGCAGCACTGAGGCATTCACTCTACTAAATGATAAATGAAGCTGCTGTGCACATGCGCCACCCATCCCTCTGACCACCACCAGCAGGCAAGGAGGGTGAAGTGTACATCTACTAGTCACATACTGCAGAGTCAGACTGATAAAATCCATTTAAGGTCAAACAGTGAAAGCATTGTGTTTTACTTCACTTCAGTGTCCCCTAACTTCATGCAAAGTTATGTCAGTGTTGAGTGGCTTCCATGTGAAAAGCTGTATGCTCTGATCCCTCTGTTAGAGTTTCACAGCTCAGAATGGACAACATTCATGGCCATGAGGGAGAGATTCTTTCCTGTTGGCGGCATTATGTATTACAAACTTGTCTTAAAAGGAAAAAACTAACTGTCCCAGCTAGAGAAGACAGGAGAGAAGCAGCAAGGAGTGTGCATTGACTGTATATGTGATAGACGGAGCCTCCGCGCCGTCACCTGTAGGTTTCTGAAGAGCTGAATTGAAGCCCAGTGGGCGGTTCCCACCACTGCTTTCTTACCTCGTATCTTCTGCTATCTCTCTTTGCAACATAGTGTTTGTAAACGATGCATACGCAAGATGGACCACCACTGTCCATGGGTCAACAACTGTGTTGGAGAGAACAACCAAAAGTACTTTGTGCTTTTCACAGTAAGTGAATTTCTTTTTAATATTTCAGTTGAGAACAAGTGAAAAATGTCGTGTAGTCGAGAAACAGCAGACTAGTCTTGTTTAGGTGAAATCACAAACCCTTCTGATGAAGATGTGATTGTCCCAAACGACAATAAAACAACCAGATATCTCATTGACCTTCACCAAGCTGTCCTGTAAAGGTTACAGCAAACAACCAATCACAGAGCTGCCCTGTAAAGTTTACAGCAAACAACCAATCACAGAGCTGCCCTGTAAAGTTTACAGCAAACCAACCAATCACAGAGCGACCCTGTAAAGTTTACATCAAACCAACCAATCACAGAGCTGTCCTGTAAAGGTTACAGCAAACAACCAATCACAGAGCTATCCTGTAAAGGTTACAGCAAACAACCAATCACAGAGCTGCCCTGTAAAGCTTACAGCAAACAACCAATCACAGAGCTGCCCTGTAAAGTTTACAGCAAACCAACCAATCACAGAGCTGCCTTGTAAAGTTTACATCAAACCAACCAATCACAGTGCTGTCCTGTAAAGTTTACAGCAAACCAACCAATCACAGAGCTGCCCTGTAAAGTTTACAGCAAACCAACCAATCACAGAGCTGTCCTGTAAAGTTTACAGCAAACCAACCAATCACAGAGCTGTCCTGTAAGGTTTACAGCAAACCAGCCAATCACAGAGCTGCCCTGTAAAGTTTACAGCAAACCAGCCAGTCACAGAGCTACCCTGTAAAGTTTACAGCAAACCAACCAATCACAGAGCTGTCCTGTAAAGTTTACAGCAAACCAGCCAATCACAGAGCTGCCCTGTAAAGTTTACAGCAAATCAGCCAGTCACAGAGCTGATGGCATCTACCTAGCAACAGAACTGGGGAAACTGATTGACAACCAGACACAGAAACATTTTCAATATTAGTGTGACTTTATAAAACAGTAAATCAGCACCATTAAAGATGTATATAAGAATGCATATTAGTCTACTACAGCTTGCTAGTCATAGTCGATAACACATGAGGTTTATGATGGGGCTAATCACATGTTCTTGTGTTGATCTCAGCTAGTGTAGTCATGTATTTTTCTTGTCTTATTTTTCTGTAGATGTACATTGCACTCATCTCTCTCCACACTCTGCTCATGGTGGTATTTCATTTCCTTTACTGCTTTGAAGATGATTGGACAAGTGAGTATATTTTTATCTCATCTACTACTGGCCTTGATCTCTACCACTTCCTTCACTGATCTCTAATGACGTCCTTCATGTGCACACAATTTTTAGACAAACAGTTTTTGTTGTAATCCAGTAAAATCCAGCCACATTAGAGCCTGTATGGTCCAAAATAACCACACAGCTACAGGAAATCCATCTGAGCAGGAACATCCCTACTTTGAATTGAATTTATTACAAACTGAATCATCAGCTGCCTGCTTGCGGAGTCTGCAGTTGTCTTTCAAACTGTCTCTGCACGCATTTGGACAATCAGAACAACATAACGCATTCATAGCTACAGAAATCGTTCAATAGGGCAGTCCGCCATACACCGTCTAAGAAGAACCTTTTTCAAAATAAAGGACTATATCTGCTCATGTCTCAAAGAAAAGTCCAAATCATCCATAGTTGATGCCAGAGTCGTTTCAACTGAGCGCTGTTCCTGAGTCGAGTCGTTACCGTTTAGCTCTGTTGCAGTTCTGTCGTCATTTAAAACAAAACGCTCTCCCGTAAAGGTGCTAAGCCTGCCCAGCGTCTCTCTACAGAGAGCTGTGACTGACCCGGCCGAAACTTAGCCCGAGCCAGTGTTAGACTTGCTGAGGCTACAGTGGAGCATGGCTTGACCGACCTGCTGAGCAGCTTCTACGGTTTGTCTAGATTTTTAGGCTAGCATACCACAGTAAAGTGCTACAACCTGACTGCAGCTTTGTGTGTAATAGGACGGCCAGAGGTAAGGTTAGCTTAACATATAGCACAATGGTATACATATACATATTATAATAATGTAGAATCCTTAGTTATTATGCATATGTTCAACCAATTACACAAAATATAATGAATGAATCTAATCAGATACAAATAACACCAACAAGACAAAAAAGACACGATTTGGTGACATAGGAAGCGGTAAGAGTTGGCCTTGGTTTCATTCATATGTCAGGTCCTGTGGGGTTTGCTAGGTCCTACTGCAGTGCAGCGGTGGTCGGGCAGCTCGCCATCCCATGTAGATCAAGGGAACAACCTGACCGCTGAGTGGACTGATTAAGGGCATGATAGTTAATCAACCAGTAGCTGTAATTTATCAGTAATTAGCCAAATGTTGAGATCAGCCAACCAGTGAGACAGCAGGAGGAGTGAAAAGATCTTCCCAGAACTTATGAAGAATTCCTTTTGCTACAGTTAAAAAACGGCTGGAAGTGGAGTCTGATCTCACAGCAGTTAGACGAGGGAAGGGAGAGAAAATCTGGTTTGGTATAAACCTAATGGGAGATTTTATGTGTAAGCCTCATTAGAGCCTTCACCTGTATGATACTGATCATCCTTAACCCTTTCACTTCCATGTCTCTCAATTACCCAGAGTGCAGTTCCTTCTCTCCTCCAGCAACAATCATCCTCCTCATACTCCTGTGCTTTGAGGGCCTCCTCTTCCTCATCTTCACCTCTGTGATGTTCGGCACCCAAGTCCACTCCATCTGTACCGATGAAACCGTAAGTTACACGTTTAGTGGCTCCTTCCTTCCTTCCTTCCTTACTTACTTACTTACTTACTTACTTACTTACTTACTTACTTCCTCTCTGCATTAATCATTTAAATTAACCTTGAAGTAACAAATCAGACGCTCATCTAGTTTGCTACTGAATTATTTTGTTGGAACCAAGTCATGAAGCTTAAACTACCTTTAAAGGTGAATTTGTTGGTTCTGTGGCACCAAACAGGAAGTTGAATGACCACACTCACTCTGCTATGTGGAACATTGTGTGTGATATTTATTACACTGATATGTGCTGAAGTAGGAACCCAAACTGTCACATTAGATGGTGTTGTTATTTTAATCCAGTCTGGTCTGAACTCAGCAGCTTCTCCAGGTCGCTGCTGATCTTAATCTGTGTGAGGGCGTGACCTTTAGGTGTTGATCTGTGTCGTTTACAGCTGTAATCCCTACCAGACCAGAGGTGTAGTCTGGTATCTGACGCTGTCTCAGGTCCAGGTGTTTTAGATTATTATGTCTGTTACTGTTTTTTTCCAAAATTTCCAACAGCACAATCTGCTTAGAGGTGTCACAAGTACTCTCAGGCAGCAGACACTTTATTAGGAACACCCTGCTACTACCAGCCTGGACCCTCTTTCACCTTCAGAACCACTTTAATTCTTCTCATCTTAGACGTAACAAGGTGCTGTAAATGTTCCTCAGAGGTTCTGGTCCATTCAGACATGACAGCATCAGCTCCATCCACGAGGAGAACCTCCCGTTCCATCACATCCCAAAGGTTCTGGACTGGACTGAGATCTGGTGACTGTGGAGGCCGTTGGAGTCCAGTGAACTCGTGGTCATGGTCTAGAAACCAGTTAGAGATAATCTGAGCTTTCATGGTGCATGGTCCTGCTGGGAGAAGCATCAGAAGATTGGTTAGGGTTAGGATGCAGCTGAAATCCAGACTCATCAGACCAGGAAAGGTTTTCCAGTCTCTTCTGGTCCAGTTCTGGTGATCCTGTGGGAACTGGTGTGGTCTTCTGCTGCTGGAGTCCATCTGGAGCAGCTGGTGTGGTTCTGCTGACCTTGGTAGGAACCAGTGGTGATCTGAGCTGCTGTTTTTCTATCATCTAGAACCAGTCTCCTCTGACCTGAATTCAACAAGACCTTTTCATCCACACGGCTGCTGCTCTAGAATCCTCAGACCAGACAGGCAGTCTGGTACCAACATCACGCCACGTTATGTCCCCTGAACCTCCTCTTCTCCATCCTGACTGAGTTGCTGCAGTAACATTTCAGCAGTGTTTCCATTTTCAGTTAGGTGGTGACTGAATGAAGACCTTCAGTTTATTCAAAATATACAGACTAACTATTTAAAGCTGCAAAAGCAAATTTGAAAAACAAATTAGCTTAAACCTCTTAACAATCTTTTAACATCGTATAGCTATGAATATATTGTAGAGATAAAAAAACACAAATTAATAAAGTGGTTCTCTCTCATGTGTCTAAAACCTCCACCAATAACACGTTTCAGACCAGAACCAACCACTGGACCATCCTCACTTCCCTGGGTCCTCCACTCATTCCACACTCACGTATCCAGCACCAGAACACCACAGGTGTGAGAGGTTCTCCCTCAATAATATCAGAGAAGGAGGAACAGCCGGCTGCTACCACTTCAACTTTAGGACAAACTACCAGAGTCCCACAAAGAAAAACACCATTTGAAGTCACGGACAACAGAAGACGTTTGGACCTAGAAAACGGAGACTGGTGGTTAGCGCTAGCTCGTTTCCTCTGGTGATGTGGGTTCTGGTTCAGGCAGAAGCGTCTCAGGGAAGATGCCCGAGGGGAGGGGTGAGTGATCTGTAGATTCGCTATAACAGCTTTAACATGAGAGGAACAGAATGACTAGCGGTCCGACTGAGACTCGAGGTAACCTCATTTCCCTGATCTAACAAGTAAAAAGCTGGTGGCTTAATCTGAAGGAGTGTGGCAGCAACACATTGTTTCTATGGCAACCACAGGTGTGTGTTACTGCAGTAGAAGGGTGGGGGTCCATCCTGGTCGCTCCAAACCAATCTCCTCCTGTTTTAACCTTCGTTTTGTCTGCGTCTAGACCGGAGGTGTGACGTCTTCCAGCACGCCCACATGCATGTCAGACCTGAGCACAGGGAAGAACGAGGGGGCGGGGCCAGTCTGTCTGTTAGAGATGATGCAGCAGGTCACTGCAGCACCGACTGAAGTTTGGTTGTCTCTCATTTTCAGGGCATAGAGCAGTTGAAAAAGGAAGAGCGAAGATGGGCTAAAAAAACTAAGTGGATGAACATGAGGGCGGTATTTGGACACCAGTTCTCCCTAATGTGGTTTAGCCCCTTCTCCACCCCTGACCATGGCAAGGCTGAGACCTACCAGTATGTGGTGTGAGGGCGGGGCAGCCATGGACAGCTTCTCATCTGCCTTCTCTGTTTCCTACTCAGTGTCATCCGTCTCCAGCTGCTACTTAATGCCTTTGTTGCTGATCGAGTTGCAGAGAAAAACAAACTGTGTCAGCCTGAGTCCTGTTTGCCAACACTGTGATGAATCTTCTCTTCTTCTTCTCTGCTTTATCAGAAATATTCTGTTTTTATCCTGCTTGTCTTTAGAGTTGGTTCAGCTAAATTACAAAGAGAAAAACATCCTATTTCCTGTTCCTGCTGCTGCGTTTTTCAGATAACACCCTGCTCCACCTGACCCAGCCTGGTTTATACGTCTCCGTCAGCTCCAGGGCGGAGTCACGCTCACGCATAGACGGACACGTTTTCCTTTCAGACTTCTCTGTCACCTGGGGGGTGTTGCAAAGCAATTCCCCGCCAGGACAACAGAGGGCGTAGCTCTTTTCTGGGGGTATCCTGCCACGTCTCTGGTCCATGATAGTGTATTTATTATTGTGTATTTGTATTTATGTATTTCAGAGACGTTTTAACACGGACAGGTTTGTCCCTCAGTCTCCTCCACCCCCTCTGCAGTCGCCACCTCCAAACCCACGTTTCCTGTAATTTCCTTTAGGGATGCACCGATACCACTTTTTTGGAAAACGAGTACGAATACTTGCATTTCAGTACTCACCGATACCGATACTGAGTACTTAATAAAAACATGATTTTAATTTACAGATAACAGCTTTAGTTGTATACTTTAACAAAAAAACAAGGCGCTCGTTTGGAATTAAGAACATTTATTTAAAATGAAAACTTCTCCCTGCTCTGAGCTGCAGCTGGGGCCTTGGGGGCGGGCACTCGGCACCTGTGATTAACCCCTTACACGCCGCTCAAACAGACATTTCTCAGACTGTGGTATCGGTCCCCGGTATCGAGGGACTTTTAACGAGTATGAGTACTTTAGAAAATGTGGTATCGAGGCCGATACCGGTATCGGTGCATCCCTAATTTCCTTCTATGAATTTAAAGTCGGCTGTTGATTAAATTTAAAGGAAGTGGCGTGATAACCAATCACAGGCTCATGCTCTTCGTTAAACTGGGCGTGTCTCCGTCACCCATGCGGGCCTGCTGAGGAGCGCTTGTGTGCGTGTCGTCGTACCGCCGCAGACAGAGACGTGTAAACGAGGCTTTAGTGCTGTTCTCAGCTCAGTGACACTCCTCACAATCACTGGGACTTTGTTTCTGAGTCTCTGCAGACCTTTCCCATGGTGAATGTCGGGAATCTCAGGAAACAACATTCCGTTAAATAAAGCCTTCCGTTTTCCCCCAAGAGACATTCAGCTAAGTCAAAGGGAAGCGGTTTTTAGCTGATCTAGTGCTGTCCACCTGTGTTCCAGACATTCATGTATTTTTTTATTGCCTCTGGAGTTTGTTGATCCTGCTCAGGCATCAGGAGAGTTATGGTGACAGGTTGTGATTTTCCAGGAGCAAAAAGATAAATGAGAACAAATTACAGCTCTACACTAACGCTGAAGTCACCCTGTCTGGTCTGAGTGGATGTTATATCTCTGCCGTATCACAACGCTCTCACATGAGCAGGTGTACAGTGGACCACACGTTCAGCTAATGCTAACTCGGATGCTACACTGATCCAGGATCATCACATCAGTGAAGCTAAATGATGTTTTAGACATACACACCATCTGAAGGTTTGAAATGGTCTGATCTTTAGCCGTCCAACTCTCCTGTGACGTGTTGAAGCACAAATCTGTAATGAAATAATTCTACATGAGAGCACAGCAGGACAGGTGTTTTCCTCTCACCTCTCCTCAGTGGTCAGAGAGGTCCCTCCCAGGCTTCCGTAGACTTTATCTGTATCTCCTACAAAAGTCACCATCAGAGCCTCCGGCTGCTCGCCGCTCAAGTTTGTTAAACAACTTGTGGTTTTCACCCTGTTGGGTTGTGTGTGGTTACCATGGTGATCTAAATAAGCCACTGGCAGCAGCTTTAACATTTCTACTGATCTGGGTTTTGGTCTCAGATGATTAGAGTTGATGCTGCTTCAGTCTTTGATGAGAAATGTCCCGGTGTATGTGAAGTAATGGTGAGAGGCAGGTGTGAATATACATGTAGAGAATATTTAATTATGTTTAGTTTGTTCATCGAGGTAAATGTGAAGTCAAAGATCTTTCAGATCCTCCTGTTGAGCAAAGGAAAAGCAGGGGTCGTGTTTATTTCATCACTTCTGCCTTTGGGCTTCTTTATTTGAGCTGTTTTTTAACTCTGGATTTATTTTGGGTGTGTAGTGGTTCAGTCGTTTAAAATGTGCCCAAATCCCTTTTCTTTTTGTATCATTTGACTTGTTGAAGGTTTGACAAACACCTCCATCATGTTTATTTGCTAATAAAGCTTTTGGTTTTCCCACTGTGATGCCAGTGCTTTGTTGTTCTGGTAAAACCGTCTGACCCGTGAACCAGCCTCTGGCTTCCTCACGTTTACAACGACAGATTTTAAATTCCCATCAAAACTCAACCTGGGCTTCCGACGCTCACCGTGTGCGATAAAGACCACCGTCACTTCCTGTCAGTGTGGGAATCAGCTGGGACTCCCACCCGCCCTCAGTGGAAACGTCAGGTTTAGATTCATCTTTATTCCTGTTGCCATGGTAATCTGGTGACCAGTAAAACCATCAAATTCCTGCTTCTCCAGACATTTCCGTTCTTCCTAAATGTGCTGAAATTCCACTCATGCACAAAGAATGAATTCTTCTCAGCTGTGTCCTTAGGGGGGTGGGTTCAGCTGTTTTCTCACATGACCTGCACGCCCTGTAATCTCTTCCCGCCCCTGTCTGTAATCTGCCTCTTTCCTATGCAGCGTCTTCTCCACACTCATGCATTCTGCTTTGGTTGATAACTCTCTGCCCAGACTGCTCTTTAGAAACTTGACTCAGGTAAGCCTGCAGAAGAGCTCACGTCTCCGTAACGCTTCTCAAGCATGCAGCTCCAAGTTCAACCAAACGATGTGAATGAATGAGTTCTGTGCAGAATATAATGCATGTTCCAGTTGAGTTCAAATGCATGTGAGCCATGTTGTATGTGTGGCATGTTTAAGAGCTGATTGGACAGAGCCACTCGTGTCTGTACTGACCTGAGACACAAAACCAAATGTTTTCATGAAGCTGTTTCCTGGTTTTCCCCTTAAGGGTTTCCTGTCAAAGAGAGGGCATGTTTCAATGGACGTTTAAGCTTTTGTGAAAATTCCTGAGTAATAAATAAATGCTTCTTTACTCATCGTAGACGGATTGCTAAACATTTTTATTCAGAGAAATTGAGTTTTCATTAACCAGGACTGATGAGCTAACGGCTAGTATGATCTAGTTGGACCATGGACCCAAAAACAATCCAGATAAATTTAGAGCTGAACATGCCACAGTCCTGTTTGGTGGCTTAGTGGGTGGGTGTGGTGACGTAGCTGTAAATGTAGGCCTCCTACCCTCCACCTGGAGCCTCACTGTCCTGTCCTGTCCTCAGGGAATCGAGCGTCTGAAGGGGGAGACGGGGAAGTGGGGGAAGGTGCCGTGTTGGGAGGCCATGAAGACAGCATTTGGAGGCCCCTTCTCTCCGTCCTGGTTTAGTCCTTTCTCCGCGCTGAGCTGCAAACCGGACCCAGCAGACCACATCACCGTCCCACAGGGGGACATCATCGAGGAGGATGTCATCGAGATCCCACTCAGCTAGTGAGGAGGGCTTCAACACCCAGCCGTTATTGAAGACTGCTTTAGTATGCGACATCCTTCCTGCCTCTGTAATAATGAAAACATGTTTATAGCTGTCTTCTCCTAAAAGACGGCGTCTAGTTTTCCTGAAGTGGGATTGAGTGCCGGAGCTGTGGGAACGATCTGGGAGAAACTCTGGTGTGGTAATCTGGGAGGGGCTGATTATTCAGACATTCTACAGCCTTTGCTTCAGGTACACTCGCAGATAACTTGTTTCTGTCATTTGGAGCAGCAGTTCTAACACATTCACCATATTAACTAACCTGTTACAGAGAGACAGCTCTAAATCTGAGACCATGGTCTTGAGTCGGAAAAGGGTAGAATGCCTTCTCCAGGTCAGGGACGAGGTCCTGCTCCAAGTGGAGGAGTTCAAGTATCTCGGGGTCTTGTTCACGAGTGAGGGAAGGGTGGAGCGTGAGATCGACAGGTGGATTGGTGCTGCGTCTGCAGTGATGCGGGCGTTGTACCGGTCTGTCGTGGTGAAGAGAGAGCTGAGCCAGAAGGAGAAGCTCTAGATTTACCAGTCGATCTACATTCCTACCCTCACCTATGGTCACGAGCTTTGGGTAGTGACTGAAAGAACGAGATCACGGATACAAGCGGCTGAAATGAGATTTCTCTGCAGGGTGTCTGGTCCATGACTGAAACCAGAAAGATGAAAACCACCTAGAGTGTTTCCACTCTGCTACAGCCAAAGCCACCATGGGTGTCTGCACCCTGGTGAAGCCCTTTAATGTGTGACTGATCCCAGTGTGAACAGAAGAGAGCTGAGCCTCTTCAGGAGAACACCACTAAGGACTTAGCTCAGCTTGTGCCTTATCCTTCCTCACTCTGTTCTGAGACCTCGTTTATAAAGCTTATTTAGGCCCAACAACAGAGTCTGAAAACTGTGGAAGTCATTTTCTACACAAACTTTGTGATTTATAAAGCAACAGGAAAATGTTGCAACTTTAGGCAAACTTTGGACCTGGTGTAAAACAGCACAGCCGGTGAGATGGTGAATTTAAAGGTGTGGATCGCTGAAAAACCATGTTTTAATGATCATCTCTGATTCTAACGGGTCACTCTGAGTGTTTCCTGCAGGCTGAACATGAAAATAGTCTCCTCCACCTATCTCCTGCATTAGCTTCTGATAGAAAATAGACTCTAGGTGAAACTCTAGGATTAGAAAATCCTGACAGATCTACGTCACACTGTCACTGAACATTCATGGACTCACCCATCTGGACTCACGACGGGGAAGGCTGTTGTTGGTTTAGCGTCCAGGAAACAGCAGAGAACGTCTGGGCTAGTAGAAGCTAACCGTTAGCATTAGCAACTCCTTAAAGTTTTCCACATTTTTGCTTTAGAAATCACTTGTGCAGGTTTCAGACCCTGTTTTTATCATAAACCAGCTTCATGAATGAGGCCCCAGGACTACAACTAAAGTCCCAAGTCATCATCACACACTGGTGAAATTACATCTGGTTATTTACTGTCAAACCTTTCATTGTTGTGAACTAAGCTGCTGTTTGTAACAGCTGACGGGTTCTGGACACCACATTAACTGTTTTAGAAGTTCTGTTGTGCTGTTTTGTTTTTTTAAACTTTGGTAAAAACACTCATCACAAAAAGGAAACTGGGTCGTTTTTATTAAAACAGTCAAAATCCAGATATTTAATATCAAAGTCAACTTCAGAAACTACAGGAAGGGTTGTTCACAAACCTTCTGACGTTTCCAGTCCCGTGGTGTGGAGTTCTGTCCAGAACCGGGCCGGCTGCTGCCTCTCTCTATGTTGAACCTTATTTTTAATCAACCTTTTTGTGTTTGTCTTTTGTAATTTTCCATCAAAGTTAAATTTTGTATTCCAAACCAAATAAACTGTCCATTCCTTTAATGGCTGCTCCATGTGATGAACAGAGATGCTGTAATTAGCAGGAAGAACTCGTCTGGTTCAGGGACAACCAGTGGAGCCGTTTCCACAGTCACCATAAAGGAAGAACCTTGAACCTGAGCTACACTAGTGGGTTTATCACGCATACAGTGTGTTTTAGATCTGGGTCTACTCATAACTACCACATGGTGGGGGCAAATAAAAGCATCACAGCAGCCATTACACAGGGACACCTCCCATGTGGGGTCCTTCACACCTGTCAGGTGAGAACACAGTCACCTCTGTAGGGCGTCTATGTGAGACAAGCTGTCCTGTTGTAAAGATCAAAGCAACGGCTGAAGAGGATAGCCAGTCAGGTGACCCGTGGAAAAGGAGCTGGTGGAGGTAACCCCACACCTACAAAAAAATAGGTTCTGGTATTACAGTTCAGTGTGCTGTAATGAAAGTCTTTCTAGATGCATCATGTGTCCTTCTTCCCGTCCTCCTGTGGTTCTGTAGCAGCATGAAGCACCAAGAGGCCACACAAGGTGAGTGAGATACCTGCCCACCACAGACAGGTGTGCGTCTCTCCAAAGACCAGCCTCCCCAGGAGTCCCTGGATACAATCAGAGCAGAGGCAACATGAACGGGACCGTTTTTCACGGGAGCGAGGACAGGACAGGCGAGTGCTGACCGAGCAGATGAAGTTGGCCGCTGTGGTGGTGACCGTGGCCCCCGCGGAGGAGGAGGCGTGACGGAGAGCCTTGGAGAACATGGTCCACATGACCGCATTACAGGAGAGCAGCAGACCTCCACACAGGAGCCGCAGGGGCACGTGCAGCTGAAACAGGCACAACAGGTGTCTCACTACAGGTGTTGTATTGAAAGGTGTTACCCTGGTGTTCAGCAGGAAAATCAGGTCCCACGCGTGTCAGAAGGTCAAATCTTCAGTCAAAACATATTTATAGCTATAATTCTTAGAACGTTGTTGAGAGGCATGACACCATGTTTTAAGCTAGCTTGTTTAGCAGATTAAGCAGAAAACCCGCCGATGGCTGAAAATGCAGCTCGGTGGGAGAACGGTTTTTCACGGGGAACACATTTGTGCGCAACACCTGTTCCACACCGGAAGAAGGCTCAACAAGACTCCATTAAAGTTGAGATGTGACTGAAAATGTTAGAGAGCTGCGAGACTAAAGCTGTACCATCTAAAAAAGAGGAATAACGACGCGGTGTTGTTACCCAGCCGCAGACGGAAGCTCCTCCCGACCAGCCGCTCAGCGCGGAGTCGCACATCTCCCGCAGATAAGCGGGACCCAGGGACAGCTTTGCGGACAAAGAAGCTGCGGCGCCCAGAAAACCCGCTAACAGCGCGTAGAAAGATCCGCAAAGCATCTCAGAGGAAGTATTTACAGCAGCAAGACTACCTGAAACTACAAACACCACCTGAACGGAAGTTTATGTCACCCCATGTGAGCAGGTGGGGTGGGATTTCACAATAATGGTATGTCGTTGCAAATGCGTTTTGATGGCTGATATATTCTGTAATACGTTTTTTGTTGTATGTTTTTCTATTATGCAACATGTAAATGTGTTTAAATCATAACGGTTGTTTGGGTAACACCAATCTCCAGGAAATGTATCGTTTTTTACCCAGTTGCAGATCTTGTTTATCAGCATATTTATTATGTAAATATATGATTTTCCCTAAATGGCAAAAAAGCAGGGCTGCACACTGTTGTGGTTTTGAGTTAGAATTAAATGAATAATGGTAGGTTATACTTTATTTTGAGGGTTTTTATGGTGCAGCCAAGGTGAGTAAATAGATCTGAAACAGTGGAAACAAATAATATAATCCTGGACTGAGGATGTTTTCGTAGCCATAGAAGGTTTTCAAACTAATTAAAATCAGGGGTTCAGGAAACTGACATCTTTATTTTATTGGCATGTAAGTAGACATGAAGTGTAGAATTATATAAAAGCTCATTTAATCATGTTTTTGATGGGATTTTCTTTTACTTTTGCTGGAAAATTAATTTCTAAAAAGTCTACGGAATTCACGGAGCATTGTTAATTAAGTGTCAAGAATGCTCTGAACGAGGCTCGAACCCGCAGCCTCGTGCTCCACGGAATGCCAAAAATGGAGTCTACCAAAATTGATTGTGAGACTTATGCGCGCAAGCCTTGGCGCAGTGGTTAGCGCAGTTGCCTTGCAGCAAGAAGGTTCTGGGTTCACATCCCGGCCTGGGGTCCTTCTGCATGGAGTTTGCATGTTCTCCCTGTGCATGCGTGGGTTCTCTCCGGGTACTCCGGCTTCCTCCCACAGTCCAAAAACATGACTGTCAGGTTGATTGGTCTCTCTAAATTGTCCTTAGGTGTGGTTGTTTGTCCTGTGTGTCTCTGTGTTGCCCTGTGATGGACTGGTGATGGAATGGTGTACCCCGCCTGTTTGCCCGATGACTGCTGGAGATAGGCACCAGCCCCCAGACGGACAGAAAATGGATGGCAAAAAAGCATAATCAAGATACGAATCAAACCTGCACTTTCAACCACAACAATTTCAACTTTTATTTTGAAAGTCTTTTCGGATTGACCGTGTGTGGTCACGTGACACTCTGCCGCGCGTCTTCTCGCGTGGTTTCCGTGTTTTGTCCGAAAGCCGTGTTAGCTCCGTAGCTCGTGTTGTTGTGCCGTTTATAATGAATAAAAACAGAAGCAGCGGGGTTTCGTGGGTGAAACCGGCGGAACCGTCGTTCCTCACGAAGTTTAAAAGTGACGTCGGCTTCAAAGAAGGGCCCAACGTCGACACGAAGGTAGGGCTGAGACCTGGCTGTCTGCGTGGGGCCAGTTTAAATCTGCATCCATGAAAATAGAAGTCGCTCCACCAGCTGTTTTATCTCTAATTACTGAGGGCAGTGCTATTTGTAGGTAGTATATGTGTAGGTAGAGCTGGGTGACATGGTTTAAAAATGAAACCTCCGATTTATTTCATTCCAAATCAGATTTCCGATTTTATTAGATTTTTTTTCTCCATTTCCTCTGAAACAGAAATTAAGTCTGTGTAGCTCATCACCACCAGCGTGTGAATGATTGATGTGTTGTAAAGCACCTTGGGGGGTTGTAGGACTCTAGAGGCCATTTAAAAAGAAATGATGAATGACTGAATATATTTTCAAAACCACATGAAAATTAATTTATTTACAGCTCCTCTGATTTTTTTATTAAGTC
Organism: Aphyosemion australe; assembly: GCA_006937985.1. NCBI lineage: Eukaryota > Metazoa > Chordata > Actinopteri > Cyprinodontiformes > Nothobranchiidae > Aphyosemion > Aphyosemion australe. The sequence goes on along the minus strand of SSNS01000005.1, from coordinate 1,506,567 downwards.
TGTCTAAACAAGTGAACAGATCTGTCAGAACATCGGTCAGCATGAAGGCAGCTGATGATGTAGCTTAGAATATTATTTTCTCCGTGTCTTCTCCGGCTGTAAAGCAGTCAGAATTTATGTCTGAGTTCAAAAACATATCACAGCACCAAACAACAAAATGATGTAAAACAGTAATGATCTTTGCTGAAAATCACACATTAATAACTGGTGCATGGTGTATTTAGTACCAACCACAGCCCAAGGTCTGAAAACACGAGTCCATACTTGTGAGAACAGCGTGTGAGCACCTGTGTGTGAACACACACTTGTGTTTGCAAGTGTTCTCCATAAGAGTGTCCAATAGTGAGACCTGCCCCCAAGACCCATGGAGATCCAAACTAACACAAAAACATCACCATGACCTTTGACCTTAAACAGGTCATTCCTGCTGGAAAAGTGGCTGAATTCAGACCATTCTGTAAATAAGTGATGCGAGACTCATCAGCTGTTATCAGACACTGGATCCAGTTCCAAGCGTGTCACAGCTAGTTAGTAGGTTTGTAAAAGGTTAGCAGGTTTAGGGGTCGGGGTGGTTTGGAGAGCTGTTTTTTCCCTTTAAATGAAATCATTTCAAAACTACATTTGGTTTTACTCTGATGCTGAAATTTGTTTGATAGAGTAGAAATCTTTCAGAAGCAAAAGCAGAACTGTAGGTTTTACTTTCCAATTTGTTTCTCAGCGCCAGGTGATGCCAGATCTGGACGATGACAGCGGAAGTGATCGAGAAGATGAGTTACCGCAAGTTGTTGTTCTAAAGAGTGGAGATCTGACTGCAGAGGAGGTGAAGAAGCTCAAGGGTGGAAAGGATGATCGAGTAGATGCAGAGGAAGGTCAGACTGGTTAACGCGCACTTACACACACACACGCACACACGCACGCTCTAACTCTTCCACTCTGTCCACAGGTAGTGAAGCTCCTTCTGAAGGTAAAATCCTGTTCAAGAAGCCGGCCAAGCGCTCCTCTTCAGACAAGTTCCAGGGCATCACTGCCACCTCCAGCAAGAAGAAGAAGAGTGATGAAGGGGGAGAGAAGGAGGGGAAGTCTGGAAATAAAGTAAAAAACAACAGCCTCCTGTCATTTGGAGGAGACGAGGATGATGACGAGGAGGACTGAAGACTGACGTGAACTGATAAAAACAGGCGGGACGAGTCTGCCTGAAATCCAAACGAACTTGTAAATATTTTGATCAGCTGCAGCTTTCCAGTGTGAACCGTGTGTCCCTCCTCCAGCTGCTGCTGCTTTCAGCTCACAAGCTGGACTTAAAATCCACAGATGGTTAGTCAGCCAACATTTTACATGTTTCTACATGAAACTCAAAAATCTGATTTTCTTGTGTCAGTGAACGCACCACAATAGCTAAACCGACACCCGTTTCTGTTTTTATCTCCAGAATCACGTATTGTTCATCAGAACCGGGAGACAACCCCGTGTGTTCCTGAGCTAAAGAACAGAATCAGTCCGTTTCTCCTACGGTTCTGATGGTTTTCCTCCCCACCAGTCAGACCTTCAGCAGTTCTCCAGACTTTATGAAGGTCTCGGACTTCTGCTGCTTTTAACCAGCTTTCAGTTCAGTAGCTGATCATTTTCAGATGTTTACCTGTCAATCATCCAGGAGTCAACCGCTAAACTCAAGGGATGAGCCGGTCTTCTCCATGGCACAGCCTCCCACTGCCCTGAGAGGAAACCCTGATTCATGTAGTCATGAACATTCCTCTGGTGCTGGTTTCACCTGCAGCTGGATCAGGTCTTACTGGTCACCTTCCAGTAAAACCACCACCATTTGTGGGACTGGGAGTCATGGTGTCCACTTTTCCTCTCTTAGATGAACTAGATCGTCGTCTTGTTGTCTGTGTTTGAATAATTAATTATAATAAATGTTCATTCTTGCAGTGTTTGATAGAAACAATAAAAGAATTTAAACCTGATGGTTGTCATCATTCAGTCTAACAGAACCTGGGTCCAGTTTTATCCTACTGCAGGGCCAAGACCCAACACCTCCATGATGTCCCTGAGCATAGTACCCTGTCCCAGGTGATGACGTGCACTTGTGCAGCACCTTTCTGAGTCAGAGGACTCAGGTATTTTACCCTTCAGTGAATCATTCATCCATTCACATGCTGATGGTTTTGAGCTACATCATAGCCACAGCTGCCCTGGGACACCGACAGACACGGGCACCACCGGTCCCTCCGACCAGCAGCAGGTAGGAGGGTGAACTCTTAACCCCTGAGCCATCATCCCTCCAGACCTGAACCCAAACCTTTCAGATGTTTGAAGAAAAAGAAACTCCAGTTATTCTAACCTCTTTATTCCAAAGGTGCGTTTCATTCTCACACCTGCATCCTCTTCATTACAATTGATGGAAGAATCAAACCAACAAAAATCTGCTTTAGTCTCTGCAGCCTCCAACCCTCAGGTCCTGTCCAGCCGCTGCAGGGGTGGGGACAAAGGTGGAAATGAGCCAATCGGATTGCTGCAACAGCCAGCGTGTCACAGAACTGTTAAACCAGATCTAAGCGGCTGCTGCAGCAAGGAAACAACCTTCTGAAGCATCATTCTGTTATTTAGCTTGGTTCTGATGATTCTGGTCTGTTGCATTCTGGGAAATCTGAGTTCCAGTGAAGAGGCTGCTAAAACAAACATCAGCTGTGAGACAAAAACCAGCATGGCGGCTGACAGCGGTGTTGTAGATGAAACCATGTGCCCAGATGAACGAAGACCTGCTGTCTGTAACGAGTCCCTGGGGAAAGGACAGCGCTGCTCCGTCTCCCATCATGTCCAGCATCAGGAAAGGTTAAAGGTCACAGTTTATCAGGTAAAAATGGTGTGGAGGGGCTGGCGTCTCCCCAGTGCTCGTTAGCTTCAGGTCAGGCTGGTACCGTTAGCATCCTGGACCTTCAGAACCAGAACCACAGGCTGATCTGGTCTGCTCTCGCTGCATGATCCTGATGACAGTTTGTGTAAGATTGTTCTTCTCCCGCTGGTCCAGAGTCCGTGTGTGTGTGTGTGTGTGTGTGTGAGAGAGAGAGACTTCCTATAAGGACTTCTTGGTGCCTCTCTTGCCCTTCTTCAGGGACAGCTTATTCTTGACGAAGCCTCTCTTCCTCTTGGCCGTCTGACAGAAACCAGAACAAACTCAGATTTAAAAACAAGCAGAAAAAAAAGTTTTGTTTTTTTCAGTTTTACCAGCTCCGGTGGCCTAGTGGTAGAGTGTCCGCCCCGGGACTGGGAGATCAGGGTTCGATTCCCGGTCGGGTCATACCAAAGACTTTGAAAAAATGGGACCCAATGCCTCCTTGCTTGACACTCAGCACTAAGGGGTTGGATTGGGGGGTTAAACCACCAAATAGTTCCCGAGCGTGGCCACAGCTGCAGCTCACCGCTCCCCACCATGGGGATGGGTCAAATGCAGAGATGTAATTTCACCAGTGTGTGATGATGACTTGGGACTTTAACTTTAACTTTTAGTTTAACGTTTGAGAAATACATCTGCTTTCTTGTGTCTCGGTGAGCGGTGTCATATTTTCCTCATGAGGACAGCTCACATGCACCAATCAGCAGTCTTTGTGGGCGTACCTTCTTAGAGGTGTACTTCTGCCTGCTGGCGTCGGTGCTCCTCAGCCTGTGCTCCATATGGTCCCTGTTCTCCGGCTTTTTGACCTTATAGATCCTCACCAGCCAGTGCTCTGAGGTAAAGGCTTCCTCCAGGTGCTTCAGCTTGATGTCCTTGTTGCCGATCTCAGCGTTGCGCGTCCGGTCAAAGCCTGGAGGCGTCCGGAAGTCCAACTTTCAGCAGAAAGATGAAAAATAGGGATCATCGTCTGTTTTGAAAGGTAACGACTGAATAATGATGGAGGATCTGGGAAACCTGTACCTGCATCTCTCCAAAGCGGTAGTAGGACATTTTGTACATGAGGCAGTTGAGCAGAGTGGGGGAGCCAGCTTTGTCCACTCTGAACTCTCCCTGGGGGGTGAAGTAGTCGCTCTCCTGGTTCAGAGGTGGAATAAGGAAACGATGAAGTGGTGAATCCAACACAAACCTTAAAGACCCTCCACAGATGCTGCGTGTGTTTACCCGGATGTCTTTAGGGTGCTCCCCCTCGGCAATGCGCACCATCCACAGGAACTTGTTGATGTCATCGCCTGAGTAGCCAATCACTCCACCGAAGATGATGAGGACATAGTCCACATCCAGAGACTTCATGATTTCATACGCTGCCGTCTCGTTGGAGGACATGGCTTTCCCCACCTGGATGGACACACACGCGCACACACACACACACACGCACACACACACACACACAGCAGCTCAAAACTCAGAGTTCACAGCTACGACTCAGAACCACGGAGCCCGCCGACACTGACAGATACGGTAAAAAAACAGGGAAGTAGCTTAAAAAGGTCAAAGCCAAGATGGCAGCATTTATTTCACTGGATGACTGTCTGCGGTTTCTTCAGCCTCCTGGAGCCGGGGTATGAGCTGCCTTCTCATCACTCCTCGGCACACGCAGCTCTCAGGTGTTGTGCAGAGGAATGTGAGCCTGTTGCCGCGGCGTGCCCGCCCTGTTGCAGGAACACGCATCGCTCAATACAACCACCGTTAAACATGGTATGAATATATTAGAAAGTAGCCTCGCAGCTCATGTTCCAACACGTTTCTTATAGATGTACTTCCTGAGTGAGGGCTGTTTCTGGCAGATAAACTAAGGAAATGACACAAATACAGAAAGACATAAATAACGGAGACCTTGATGTGTTCTGAAGTGTCGGATCGGGACTCGGTATCGGCAGATACTCAGACTACTATAATGCACTATACAAGTGCAGGTCATTTAAATCACTCTGACCAGAACATCCCTACTCATAATATAAAAAAGTAAACTCTCCTGTGATTTTGTTATCACGCGAGTCCAACCACGCGGACAGCTGCTCTGCGTCGGATTGGGCGTAACCCAACCTAAACGTAACCCCCTACGTGGCTGCTCCATGTTTGATACGCTACAAAACAGGTGTGTTTCCAGAACCCGCCGTCTCTCACCAGAGCTATGTGACTGTTGTTCCACGTGTTGTTGTCCACCAGCGTGGTCCTGTTGGCCATGCCTGCTATCTGGTAGCCGTAGTCCCACCATGACATCACTCTGGCGTGCTCGTCTGTGTTCTGCCTCAGCCAATAGTACGCCTCCCTGAAGTCATCTAGGATGTTACGAGAGCTGTTTCAGGACAGAAGGACAAGTGTGAGGAGACACTGAGGACAGCAGAGACACTAAACATGGTTGTCCTCCTGCCTCTGGAGGCACAAGTTCTCAGTCTGGGCAGTTTCCTGGACCTGGACCCAACATGTTGGTGTTCTGTTCCTGATCTACTCAGTTCTAACTTTACCCTTCCACTCTGGGCTCCGTCATGTCATGGAGGACATTATTCCTCACTAAGCTGTTTTTGGATGGTTGGAGGCGTTCCTCTGGGAGGATGTTTAGGTACCTTTATGTATTCACGTTCTGAGGCTAAACTGGTCCACTCCCTTGGCTCAGAACAGTCCTGACCCACAGCTGGACCAGCTTTATGAGATGTCCTGGTGCTGTGGACCTTCATGGGACCTTCAAATTCCGGTCAGGTCATACCAAAAACTTTTAAAATGGGACCCAATGCCTCCCTGCTTGACACTCAGCACTAAGGGGTTGGATTGGAGGTTAAACCACCGCTCCCCACGGGGATGGGTCAGATGCAGAGGTGATTTCACCAGAGTGTGATGACTAATGGGACTTTAACTTTAGAAATGAGGTTATAGGGATTGAGTTCTTTTCATGACAAAGTTGGACTTTGGTATTCATTTTGATTCATCTGATCTCAGAACATTGAGGAGGTGAGGGAACTCGACGTCATAAAGACTGAAGTTTAAGTTTTTAGTTTCTCAATTAGTGGCACAAAAAAAGATATGCACTAAATCCACTCACCCATCATGGTTGTAGGATGCCAGCACCACACTGGGGCTGGAGTAGGCATTGCTGGTCACCCAGGTGCAGTGGACGGCGAACATCATGAGCAGCATCAGCATCAGCATCGTGACTATGGACTTGATGTTCGGGCCCAGGCCCTCCTCCGGCTTCTCCTGCTCCGACATGTGCTTCCTCACCTTCCCAGCCTGCAGGGAGAGCGCCTCTTAAAGGTTACAGCAGAACAACGAGCTGCTGTTGCATTCAAGGACAGCTAACTCGCCCCACAGCGTCTTCTCAGACAGCTGCATTGTCCCACAGGCACTACGCCTGTGTCGGGGGGACGCGTCCCTCCCAGGGAGGAGGGAACCGTCTTTTCATCACGTTCTAACCCTCTGACAAGTGTTTGAGTTTACAATCAGAACTAAGACTCATCTTCCTCATGGATGGATAATAACGGATAACTGATTTCTGATCACCTCGCTGAGTCTGGAGATCCTTCTCTGATGAAAGGAACAGCAGAGAGAGGAACACCTGTCAGAGAAGCCCTATCTGAGCGTGGGTTTGTAAAAGCAGCTTTTCATCATTTTGTTAATCCACCAACTCCAGGTTGCTGTGATGAATGTAAGAAAAAAGCCACCTGTGGGAGACGGCTCATCAAACACAGCTATGGTGGCTCAGACACTCCCCAGGCTGACTTACTGGTACCACTGACTTTATTATGGGATGTGACTGGCTGGTAAAGGATCCTGCATTAGAGCCTCACGGGGATCTACTGATTTTCTTCACCCTTAATTAAAGAAAAGCTCTGGTTCTGTTGGGCTCAGCTGGTTCTGTGTTGCATGTGGGTGGGACAGTGACACCCGTATAAAGCTTAATCTGTGTATGGAGAGGCAGGAGTGGGCGGGATCGAGATAAAAACTGGTCCCAGGCAGGGCTCTAGTTTGTCGTTAGGCTGCTAAACGCTGAAGCTACAGACGCCTCTGGCTATTAGAGCCTGGATCAGACTCTGAGGTGAGCCGAGGAGAAGAGATCAGCAGGTAAATCAGGTAAATCACACATTTAACAATAAACTAAAAAAAAAAATCAATATTAAAAATGAAATAAAATGTTTTCCTTTCATAAAGTTGTATTCAATTAGACTTCCTTTGTAGAACTGCTGGAAATTTTAAGTTGCTGTGAATAAGAGAAAAAAGAAAGTTTCTATGAAAGACTTTCATATGGAATCCTTAGGGCTGACCCCTGACCTTATCGTAAAGGTTGCTGGCGTTCTTCCTGTCGTCCTCGTCGCCGCTGTCCTCTGCAGGCGGGCTCTGCCTCTTCATGTCGTCTCCCAGGTAGTGCTCGAAGACGCTGGAGAAGGCCACGGCCGAAAGCATGCACACCACCGGCGTCAGCGTGAGCATCAAACGCACCATCACGCCAGCGAAGTACACGGCGCTGATGGCGTACAAGGCCACTGCAGATGGGAGCGGGGTCAGAGGTCAGAGCTGATCTCACACCTAAAAGCTGCTGCAGCAGCTCATCGTTCATCTGAAACGTTTCTCATGTTTTAACTAAACAGCAACGGTCACGTGACCAGGAGGAAATGACATGTTATAGTAATAATAACTATTTATAGAGCACTTTCAAACAAAGAGCTGAACACCGTGTTATGTTCTTTCTGTGGTTCTTTTCTATCTCCACTGGGTTCTCTTGCTTAATGGCCCCAGGGCGAGGCTCTGAAGATGGCGGCTGAGTCGCTGAAACTGTCAGCAGGTTAAGGTAAAAAAACAACATTGCTACACTGTTTAAGCAAGAAAAATCAATGGAGAAAGAGCTGAGCAGTCATGAGAAATTACGTCACGACATCATAAAACAGTCACAGCAGAAAAATCCTTAATAAAGCTGTTGAGGTTGAACAAAAACAACAACTATAAACTAGATACGAGCATAACCAACAGAATTAGACTGGGAAAAGGGTGAATCTTCAATTTAGCTTTAAAATCATCCACCGAGCTCGCTTGTCTGAGAACAGTTTTCGTTTTTGGGGATGGTCGATGAGCCGGTCCCGTGATCTTAAGGCCCGTTGTGGTCGGTGGGGGTGTAGTGGATCTGAGAGGTACTGATGCACCAGACCACTCCCAAACAGGGACACATAGCTCCTAAAACCAACACCGGCACAAAAAGGATGGACAGTTTTTTTCCCATTTGGCGTCTTTAGAGGCAGCAGAGACCCACGGGACAACAAAAAGTTCAAAATGTTCCTTTTTGAATAAATAAGACTTTTTAAATGGTCTAAATATTAAATATTATATTTATAGCAACTTCTAGAGTCCTAGAACCCCCCAAGGCGCTTTACAACATAGTCACAACACACATTCACATCCTGGTGATGGTGAGCTACATCGTAGCTACAGCTGCCCTGGGGCTCACTGACAGAGGTGAGGCTGTCGAGCACTGGCAACACCGGTCCCTCCGACCACCACCAGCAGGCAAAGAGGGTTAAGTGTCTTGCCCAAGGACACAACAGCAGCATTCTCTGCCAGGATTGATCCTACAACCCTCCGATTGCTGGACAACCGGCGTCGGTAGCTGTGAAACAGGTGCTCAGTTCAAGGTAGACTTGAGTTATAAACATTGTAAACTAAATCCTCCACACGGTGGGCATGACTACATTTATTATTCTTGGACAGACGCTCGTCATCTTTTAAGAACTACTTCTTTCTCAGATGTAGTTGTGTGCGTTTGCTCGTATTTTTAGATGAATTCACAAGGATTACCACCGTATCCCTGTGGTCCAGACTCCCATAACAGATTCTTCTGAAAGTGTTTCTGACATTTAAAAAGGACCACAGGAGGGGTTCCATGGGAACCCGCTTCACATCAGAAATCACAGTCCAGGGGCCTCATTTATCAACCGTACTTACGTGCAGATCTGTGCGTATTTCGTGCGTGGGAACGATTTTACGCATTGTGTGGTATTTACCAATTTGTACTTGTGCGTGAAAACGTTCCTAAATATGAGAACAGCCGTGACCATGCGTAGGAACAGCATCTAGTGGCAGAACGAGGGAACAGCAATTCTGAAGGTCTCAGTGATCCACGCGTGTTCCTCATCCACTAATTATTCTACCCAATAAATAAATATTTTGGTGGATAAACAGCTGTGTCACATTATTGGTGCTAAAACACCCGTGACCCACGGGAATCTGACTGTAGAACGGCTGATTTCGTGTTATTTTGTAATCACAATGTTTACTCTTACCATGTTTATGATGTTTTAAATCATTTTGCATTTATTTATTTATTATGTTTTAATTTAATTATTTTGTCCTTGTGAAGCGCCTCGTGATGTTGCTTGAGATGCGCTATATAAAAGATCGTTTCTTATTCTTCTTATTATTATTGGAGGATTTAGCAGAGCAGAGTGCACTCTGGAGGGAACGGCTCTTCCGTGAGCGCAGCGCACTGATCCGATTCCAGTCCAGATTCTATTTTACAAATAAAACAACCTTCCAGCACCTCCTCTGCTCCCCGATCATACACGCGCTGTCAAGTGTCCAGTGTTTCGATCTCGCTGTCAATAAAGTTTGTCTTTTTTTTTCCGGGAAGAACCCAGGGAATCCCCTCCCGACCTGAGGACGTAGCATGACCAAATATGGTTGATTCAGGGCGTTTCTGTATGTAAATGACGGTACACGTGCACAAGCTCCTATATGCGCACAGGTGGGATTTATCATCAGACGATTGCGGAGGAACGTGCGTACGAGAGGCCACCGCATGTTTCATAAATCAGGACATTGACTGTTCGTACACACATTCTAAATTTCATCCGTAGGAGGGAATATAGGAACGTTTCTACCAACGTTTGATAAATGAGGCCCCAGGTGTCCAACCGTCCCAAGGAGTTAACCAGTTAGTCTGCTGCTGCTGATGGAAAAACCCATTCACATGGATGTTGAGACTAAATAACTTGTTATCAGGTGTTGAGTGTGGCAACCGTTTCACCGCTAACAGCTGTTAGCAGAGTGCTAACGGGTGCTTACCAAACACGCGTTCATCGTTAATGTCCTTGATGCAGAACCAGAGGCCTGCAGGGAAGGTGCAGACCAGGATGTGCAGGTCAAAGAAGAAGGAGACCCAGGTGGTGGGCTGATGCTCCGATACAGATGCTATGATGGGAATGTGGATCTTGGCATAGCTGAGGATGAGCAACAGGCGGAGTCAGACCAGACACCAGAGGGACGCGAGACAAAACCAAACACCTGCTGCCTTCAGGTCTGGCTGCGCTGCAGCAGGATCCCTGTGTCTGATTATTCAGCTAACACCTGAACCAGACTAGCTTCAAACAGATCAGAGACATTAAACGAGAAAATCCACTTTCATAAACTTTAACAACTTTTATAGAAAAACTCTTTTGATTTTCAAACATGATTCTGAGATTAGCTTCATCTCAAACTTCCTGGTGGAGAAGTGAGGTCTGGATCTGCAGCTCAGGACTCACCCGGTGTCCCACAGGGAGTAGAAGCGTCCGCTCCATGGAGCGATGTAACCTGGAGGGGACACACACACAGATCTGAGATCAGCCTCTCTGCACATCCGGGAGTCTCTCTGGACTTTAATGTTTATGAAACATCTCAGAACCAGACCCATTAACACCAGCTGATGTGTTCTGACTGGGAGTTCGTGGGTTAAAATCCACAGTCCCAGCACCGGCTCTGTGCTTTATGACAGATCAGCTGTGGGCTAACAGCAGCTGAGTGGTGCCATACTGGTCCTGGTTCTGTTGTACCTCCCAGCAGCAGAACACGGCTCACCTGTGTACGTCAGGTAGATAACGGACAGGAACACCACCCCAGCAGCCACAGACACTCCCAGGAAGAACAGAGTCTGGAACTCCTGCCGGGTCAGTCGGTCCTTCAGATACTGCAGGAAGGCGTAGACCTGCATCAGAACAAACACACCTGCAACGCCACAGAAAGCCGAGTTAGACTGGGTTTCATCAGAACTTTACCTAAGCTGACTCCTGCGTCTGAGACGAGGAGGACGCCACCATGATGAACGTTCTAGCTACAGCAGACTGATGCAGTCCTTCTGCTCTGTGGGCGTCCTCACTGCTTTAGAATAAAGATCGTGCTGATCATTAAAACGGTAAAAATACTAAATGAAACACCAGCGAACCAGTGCTAAGCCCCTAATAGCTCCTCCTGCTGCCCTCTGGTTGGTCACTGACCTGCTGCTGCCATGTGTTCGCTGGTCCTGATTGGCTGGAAGCCCACGAAGGGGATCTGCATGGACAGGATGAGACCCACGATGTAGAAGGTGCTGTAAGCTGCAGAAGGAACAGAACGCATCAGTACAAAGGTCCCGTCTGGGCCTGCTCCTCTCACAGAGACTTTAGTGTCTAGCTGGTGTAAACCATATGGGTCAGAACCAGCGAGGCCCGGCTCTTCCATTCAAAAGATTATCTAAACACTCCTGAACCAATCCGGTTCAAGTCACTGACTTGTGTCAGAGACTTTACAGCAAAGTTTATGTAATTTATGTCTTTCCTTCTGACAGCAGAGAAATACTGAGGTTATCTGCTGACTGTACTGTTACCATCATCATCATTACTACTGAGCCTTGAAGGCTTTCATCCTGCTAAAGCTGCAGGAAACAGGAAGTCACCAGCAGGATAGGTTTAGGACCAGGAACCACCTGTGGGCGGGTGGGTGTTGTTGCTGGGCTCACCTATGTAGACTCTCTTACTGAAGCGTTGCATCAGCAAAAGGACAAAAACATGGAGAGGAATGAGGTTAATGATGAACACGTAGCCGCCCCACGCCGACACCTGTCAGACACAACAGATAAAGGTCAGAGGTCATGGGACGAAGGAGAAGAAATCTAAAAAGACACCAATACAAACTGAACCCATCAGTGGTAGGTACACGCCTGCTGCTGCTGATCCGATCTTCATTATGAGCTTCTCTACAAAACCTGGAGCAGCGGTTCTGACTGGAACGAGCTTCAGAGAGCCGACTTCTCAGGCAGCTGAAGCCCTGAAGGTGGATTTACCTGCTGTTTCTAATTAAATAGTGACTCAGTGGAACACCCCACCTGCACATGTCACATGTCCCCCCCAAGACTCTGGTTCTTAATTATTGTCAGTCACACCCCAAGGGGGCGGGGCTTTATTGCCTGGTTTTCCAAATTTTTGCTAATGCTACGATGCACTGCTACCAAATCTTATAGCAGACTATTCCCAGGTGAGCTGCTTGTTTGAAGTGTGTGTGTGTGTGTGTTGTCTCACCATATAGAAGTAGGACAAGCAGCATCCGATGGCCCAGAACACAGATCCAGTCTTCACTGATTTCACCTGCAGTTAAAACACAACATCATTAACTCTGAGGTTTCTAGGAGCTTGTGAAGTAAAACCAGCAGAACAACTGCAGTCAGACTGGACTCATTCATATTTTCACTGGTTGGCAACGGAAACGTCTTCAGTGTTTAGGAGGATAACGAGGACCCGTGAGGTTAAACCCTCAGGTGGGTTTAAAGGTGTTTTCTGTTACGTCGTGTCTCAACAGGCTAGTGTCATTCCAGCGGGTTTTAATGACACTGATTTGATCTATCTTTACTTTTTGTCTAAAGTAGCAGGAAGATGTAATGAACTTCATATGCTGATGACATCATCTGACCTCTCTGGTTCACACGACTTTAATTTTAAACGTACAGTCCCTGAATACGGTTCTAACGGTAAATTAATGCAAACACGACAACAATAACTGCAGAAACGACCACAGGGACCATTAAACCAGTAACCGTATTATCCCTAGGGAGAGAGGAGAGGGGTGTCCAGGCGTACCCAGAGGTAGTAGGTGAACTGCAGGGCAAAGATGGCGATGCCTTCGTTGTCGAAGGAGCCGGCCACAGAGCGGGAGATGTAGCCTGGAACGATGGCGATGAAGCAGGCCGCAAGCAGCCCCGCCCCCTGGTTCCACAGCTCTCGCGTCAGCAGGAAGGTGGAGATGGACGTCAGGCCACTGAACACCGGAGCCAGGAAGACACACACATCTCGGATGTGGACGGTGACGTGCAGCAGGTTCAGCACGTAGTGGACGAGGCCCGCTGTCAGCATGAGGCCCGGGTACACCTGGAAGAGAGGAAGGATCAAACCCGTCAGCGCAGAGCAGCTACAGGAGCCCGCAGGTCCAAACCGAGGGTTGGTGCGACTTTCTCAGGAGGGTTAGTGCGTAGAAATAAAACCACACAGAGAAAACGAGTGAAACCCTAACCCTAGATTAGCTGAAAGAGAGTTACTCATGGTTGAGTCTTGAAATGTGACTGCTGACAACTAAAGAGAGAACATACAGGGGTGGCAGTCTTCACAGCCACCAGATCAAACTCAAGGACTTAAAGAAGGAAAACTTACTGTGCCTCCAACAATCCTGCCCAGGGGGTACCAGGCTCTTTCATCAAACCAGTTCAGGAACTCGTAGAAACCATTGGTGGCGAGATGGTGAGTGGACCTGTAGTTGAACCTGGAACATGATAGAAGCAGGCTGTCAGACGGGGACTAACCCTTACCCTGTATCCGTGACACAAAAGCACAACTATGGCGGACATGGTAGTGATGCTGGACATTCTGCTCAGTCTCTGGAAGCTCTGGAACAACCAGTGACTGACAGACGCCAAGAGGAACCTCAGAAGTCTGGGTCGGAGCTTCTGGCTCCAGGATACTCCATCACAAGTGTGGGGGTGCACTACCCAACACCCACTCTGAAGACGTTGGTTGTCAGATACATCCCTGTACCTGGTGGGAGAGTCCAATCAGAGCCAGGTCATCCCTACCCAACTCAGACCCGGGACTGTACCAAAGACACTAAACTTAAAAGTGTTCTTAATACATTTAGTTCCTAAAATGGGCGATGGTGGCAGAGGAGTTAAGTGCCCGCCCCGCAATCGGAAGGTCGCAGGTTCGTGGCCCGCTCAGTCTGTCGCTGTCGCTGTGTCCTTGGGCAAGACACTTAACCCACGTTGCCTGCTGGTGGTGGTCGGCGGGACCGGTGGCACCAGTGTATGGTAGCCTCGCCTCCGTCAGTGCGCCCCAGGGCAGCTGTAGCTACGATGTAGCTCATCCCCACCAGCGTGTGAATGGGTGAATGACTGATTGTGTTGTAAAGCACCTTGGGGGGCTGTAGGACTCTGGAAGGCGCTGTATCAAATACAGACCATTTACCAAAATACATTTGAGGCTCTAATGGTCTGAAGTCTAAAATCAGTAGCAGGGTTCTTATCAGCTTTGTTATTTTTGTTTCAGTGGATCCATAAAATATTTCAAACATATTTGTGAAACATGCAGGCAGCTAAAGTTTACTTATCTTAACTAAGGCTGGAGATATCATCATAATATTCTCCATATCAGTGATATCGTTATAAAACAAATGACTATTTGTGTCAGTCTTTGATGTTACCTGGTATGATTAAGAGATCTGAAGATATCAGGAGTTTATTTTTTATTTAAAGATTAATTTTCAAAAATCTGAACATGTCTTCAAACATTATCCAACTCCATCCATCATCCATCCATCCATCCATCATCCATCCAACTCCATCCATCCATCCATCCATCATCCATCCAACTCCATCCATCATCCATCCATCCATCCATCCTCCATCATCCATCCATCCATCCATCCATCCATCATCCATCCTCCATCATCCATCATCCATCCATCCATCCATCCATCATCCATCCATTCATCATCCATCCATCCATCCATCCATCATCCATCTATCATCCATCCATCCATCATCCATCCATCATCCATCATCCATCCATCCATCATCCATCCATCCATCATCCATCCATCATCCATCCTCCCTCATCCATCATCCATCCTCCATCATCCATCCATCATCCATCCATCCATCCATCCATCCTCCATCCATCCATCCACCCATCCATCCATCATCCATCATCCATCATCCACCCCTTCATCATCCATCCATCCATCCATCCATCATCCATCTATCATCCATCCATCCATCATCCATCCATCATCCATCATCCATCCATCCATCATCCATCATCCATCATCCATCCATCCATCCATCCATCCATCCATCATCCACCCTCCATCATCCATCCATCCATCCATCCATCCATCATCCATCCTCCATCCTCCCTCCATCCATCATCCATCCATCCATCCATCCATTCATCATCCATCCATCCATCCATCCATCATCCATCCATCATCCATCCATCCATCCATCCATCCATCATCCATCATCCATCCATCCATCATCCATCCATCCATCCATCCATCCATCCATCCATCCATCCATTCATCCATCCATCCATCCATCCATCCATCCATCATCCACTTATCCAGGGTTGGGTCGTGGGGTCAGCAGCCTAAGCAGAGAGGCTCAGACCTCCCTCTCCCCAGCCACTTGGGCCAGCTCCTCCGGGGAATCCCAAGGCGTTCCCTGGTCATAGAGAGACATAATCCCTCCAGCGTGTCCTGGGTCTTCCTTTAGGTCTCCTCTCTAATTTTATTGCATCTTCTCTTACTCACATCTGGCATCTTTCTCTCTTCATCTCATCTCCTTTCATAGGAGAGGCTCCTGGCGTTCCAACTGAGAGTCATGTTTGCCCATACCCACTGGACAACCCGACCCTGGTCACCTAATACTGCTTTAGTAATTATTAGTTACAACGATACCTGTGGGAAAAGTTACTACCCATTACAACTAACAATCATTTATAGCATATCGCCACCACCTAACTCTGAAAAGTGTTACTGTAGACATAAACAGCCACACTAACCCTTTCCTCTAACACTGACTGCTGTGGTAAAGTTCTCATGATGTTTGTGTACCTAGAGGACAGTAGTCATTAAGCTGCAGCTCTGAGTAAAATATTAGCTGTGGTGGATCAGATGCAGCCTCCTGGCTTGACCTTCTGAAGGAGGTCCAGCTCACCAGTGAGCCTTTTTAGTGCAGCAGACAGAAACAGAAGTACTAATGAAGCTGTGTTGGTGCTCTGTGCACGTGTAACACAATAAACTCAAAGCCTAACTAAGGATAGGCTGGCTGGCTGATGCCACCGCTGACCCGTACAGTCAGATCTAACGGCTCCATCTGGAGCTTCAGAGGAAAAGGGACCATTAGCAAGCCACATCAAAGAGGGTTTGTCAGGAGGATGCACAGAGCGGGACTGCAGGGGGTTCGTACCACTGTTAGGTAGATAGTTAGCTCTGCTGTTAGCTTCCTCAGGACTTTTCATGTGGTTAAAAGGTAAAACAGCTATATTTAACAGGCCAAACACTGGCTGGTAAAATTAAGTCTGAAATGCACCAGAATGCAACTTTAACCCCTTAATGTTTGTAAGGAAGCACGGAAACAGCTTCAATTATAACACCTTGGTTTATGAGCAGGTTGTTCAGTTTGTTTTAGTCGGACTTTGAATTCAGGTCAACTCCCAGAAGAGATGATTAACATAGAAGCAAGTTTCAGAAAATATATTCTGTTATTTCTTATTAACTGGTAACTCTCCTGTAATTATAGTCCTACAACCCCCCAAGGTGCTGTATAAAACAATCATTCATACGCTGGTGGTGATGAGCTACATCATAGCCACAGCAGCCCAAGGACACGACGACAGACAGAGCGGGGTGGAACCCGCACCGCACCCCTCCAGTTACGTGGCAGGCATCTGACAGGAGAGCTGCAGGGACAGTTTTCACTCCACGCCACGCTGCGTTAGGTTTCCAGACCGCGACAGGCATCTCACCCTGCCAGCAGACAGGCGTGAAGCCATGCCACCCGTGTCTGTAATCATTAAAGGCTCCGGGTGATGCAATGCAGAAGTTGGATCGAGCAACAGTCTGCCTTCAGTACAAATAAACCAGCCTGGTCTGAGAGGAACATCAGTCCTACAGTTTCAAGGGTTATCCTAACCCAGGGGTAGGGAGCCCTGGTCCTGGAGAGACGCTATCCAGCACGTTTTAGAGGTTTCCCTGCTTCAACACAGTTGATTCACCTGTTCAGCAGCTCATCAGGCTCTGCAGAAGCCTGCTAATCACCTGCTGAATAAAATCAGGTGTGTTGAAGCAGGGAAACCTCTAAAACATGCTGGATAGCGTCTCTCCAGGACCAGGATTCCCTACCCCTGTCCTAACCCTAACCCAGTGGATACATCACAATACCTGTTGTTGTCTACGGGGAAGCTTCTGTTTTATTCGGTAGGTGGTTCCTGATGCTACCCAACAGCAGGTTTGTTTTACCCAATGCTGTGAAAACGGCTAAAATCACAAGTAAGGTGGTATACAGGTGCTTCTGCATCAGCATCATCTACAGAGAAATGCAGAGGATGCTGCAATCCTGGTTAAATCCTGTTCAGCCCACAGGTATGCTGTGTGTGTTTGCCAGGTAGCTCTTGTATGTAGTGATGACAAAAAGCCGGTACCCTCTGGTTTGGAACAATCTGCTCATGAAACCAAAGGTGTGTGTCCTCATCCTGCCCAAAGAACCGTCCCGTTTAGACAGAGGATGAAACACGTTTAAACACTGGATCCCACTGAGCCTGAGCCAACCCCCCACCTGAAGCTGCGGGTGTTCAGGTGAGGCACCTGAGATCCTGCAGGTGAACGGGATATGAAAGCAGTGCTGCTGCTGTTGCAAAGGTAAACACATCAGAGGTGACCTGTGAGTCACAGCGTAAAAGAGCAGGGCCCCCCCACCCAGGAACAACAACGCGCTCAGGAGCAACTTCCGGCTCCGCCCACATCGGTGTCATTAATGCTGCTGTAACAGAAATAAATGAAAAATGAAAAGAGAGCTGGATCTCTGCAGCGGGTCATCCCAGCACCCTAGCCCGGGGGAGGGGACTCACCAGGGGTCAAACTCGTGGATGATGCTCTCGAAGCGGATGACAGCGAAGAGCCTGGAGCTGAATCCAGCCAGCCAGGCCAGGAACAGGATGGTGAAGGACAGCAGGGACTGCCATCCGGCCGGCTGAGACAGGCCGCCGGACAGGCCTCCTGCCCCGGTCGCGGTACCGTCTCTCTCCGTCTCCGCCGCGCTGCTACGGCCGTTCCCCGAGACCGAGGCTGTGGAGTTCAGCTGGGATTTGTGTTTGTTTTCGGAAACCGGGTGATGCTCCGCCATATTCCCATACGTCACTCCCGTAGTGGCAACCAGTGATCCCCCCACCCCCCTGTCTTCTTCCCTCTGCCACGATCCACTTCCCAGCGTTCCCAGAGCCGCGTCTGTTTCCCAGCGAGTCCAGGAGAAGCTAAACAGACCCAGACTGGAACATCTCGGCCCTCTGAAGCGACACACGCGGCTGCTGGAGGAGTTCCTCCTTCCTTCCTAGTAGCTGAATGAGGAGGCGGGAGCTGCTGGCGGAGCAGCCTCTCACAGCGAGACAGGTACAACCAGAGGGACACGGCTCCGGGACGGGACCAATCACAGGAACCACTGCGTGACGGACAAGCGCTTCGACCAATCACAAACCTGCGGCAGCAGGAGCACCAAGGGTATGTCAGGAGGGGGAGGGGCGTAGACGCAGGCAGCGGGAAACAGCGAATAGCAGGTGCGCTCGTGCCAGACATGGGAGTCACGTGGGTTTAGTGATGGCCAAACGTAGCTTCTTGAAGCAACGAGGCTTTCCAGCCCTAAAGGGTTCTACTCAAGCTTCATCTGTGTCAACATTATACCATAAAGGCCAGAAGACCATCGCTCAGCAGCTTGAGTCTCTGACTCTGACTACAGCTGAACATTCTCAGAACTGTAGTCATTCTGGACTGATTAGAACAACAACTTCCAAAGAGATCAGAGGTCAACGCTAAGGTCAAAGAGCATCAGTGTCAGATCACACCAACTGTGAGTTCAAATGGACCTCACCACAGACTGAAGTTGCTGATGTGCCACAGAGCTTCAGGGAGAACATCTGCTGGTCTGAAGAGACCAAAGTGGAGCTTTTTTCTAAACCACATCAGCTCCAGGGTCACAGACACAAACCCTAACACCACCGAAGCTGCTGTGGAGCATAGAGGAGGCTCGGTTCTGTTCGGAAGTCTGGAATTTGTTCACGGATCAATGAAATCTCCAGACTACAAGACCTTCTGGAGCTAAATGTGTTGCTCAGTCAGAAGGCCTCAGTAGTCATGGGTCCCTCAGCAACATAATGAGCTAAAGCACTCACAACTAAAACCATCAAGAACGGATCAGAACCAAGCTCTGAGGTGGTTTTCCTGATCTGGATCCTGTTGAACATCAATCTGCTCAGCTGCTCTCCTCCCATTTAGGCTCGTTTTTTCAAAACTGAATCATGTTTTTGTTCAGTATTTATTTCCGAGAATGTTGAGGACCCTAGGTTTCTTAGATGGTTACATTTAATCTCACTGTGAAGCTGAAAAGTTCAGAGCCTGAGGGAGGTCAGTAGAAACAGCAGCTGGAAGCTCACCTGTTCAGGCTGGCTTTGGTGTTCTTCATCTTCGAGCCTCGCCTCTGTCAGTGCGCCCCAGGGCAGCTGTGGCTACACTGTAGTTCATCACCACCAGCGTGTGAATGTGTGTGAATGGATGAATGATACACTAGTGTAAAGCGCTTTGGAGTCCTCAGACTCTGAAAGGTGCTATGCCAGTGCAGGTCATTTATCATCTTCCTCACTAGCTTCTCTTCATTCTCCTGTTTCTGTCAATTCTGACTTTTGCTGACATTGTTAATCTAAGTTTTTCCCATTTTTCATTATGATATTTTTATCCATTTTTATTTTATTTTTAATTCTGTTGTTCTGAAGCACTACAATGATTTTAATCTTGAGAGGTTTATTCTTCTAAACTGTAATTGCATTTTGAGCCACAAGATGGTGACATACATGCATTTTGAATGCTTGTGCAGAACACAACTGTCTGAAAAATCCTTCACACATGGTTGTGTAATTGTGTGTAGGATATTGTTTATTACAGCAGCGCTGTGCCTCATGGACAGTGGGTTAGAGTGCATCATCAACAGTCTTTCTGTCTCCATCCATGAGAGAGATCATAAATACAAGTAGAGGATGACTCCACTCATCCTGAGCATGAGCGTCAGTTTGAGGTTTTTAATGACTGTTCCTCCAGAGTGGGATGATTATAAAGCAGAAACATCAATAATATTTGGTTAAATCACTCTTCACAAGTTGAACCTTGATTTAACATGCACTCACTCACTCACTCACTCACTCACTCACTCACTCACTCACTCACTCACTCACTCACTCACTCACTCACTCACTCACTCACTCACTCACTCACTCACTCACTCACTCACTCACTCCCACCAAGGGACAAGTCTCCAGTTAACCTTTCATGTTTGTTTTTAGTCTGTGGGAGGAAACCAGAGAAAAGCCACACATGCACGAGAACATACTAAGTCCACACTGAACCACTGCAGGTGGGATTCAAACCTGCAACCTTCTTGTTGCAATGCAGTAGTGCTAACTGAGGTCTGAATGCCTCACCTTGACTCTTACACTCATTGGAGACAAACAGCTCCATCTTTATCTCATCTGACCGTGAAGGACATTCATCTTGTCCACGCGGACAGATGAGATTGCAGGTGTCTTTTTGGAGCAGGAGCTCCTGTCTTGGTCCTCCCAGTCCATGTTGATGTAAAACTGGTTTCACTGGGGACTATAGGTCCTCCAGTGGCAGCAGGTTGGAGCTAATCATCACACTGGCTTGGTTGACCATCTGTATGAGTCTGTTTCAATATTTAACTGAGAGGTTTCCACTACGGTGTGATATTAACGGATGGAACGCTCTCCGTAGATGACCTATGAACCACGGGTTTACTGAAGTTAGTTTCTCAGGTTCCTCCATAGAAAGACAAAGCCAACGTTTTCTTGTATCTGAGACAGAAAAGTTGTTGAAGATGGCTCCCAGCTCCAGTAAAAAGGAGAATCTTTTCAAACCAGCAAGTTTATCTTTGTGCTCTCCAGTCAGAGTCCAGCCCTCGTACCATTGAGCATCTGTGGCAATACTTGAAAACTGTTCTCAGACACCTTCCATCCAGTCTGGGTGAGTGTGAGCTGCTGTGAAAAGATATTTCAGTCTTCAGATGTGCAACGCTGCTAGAGACAAACCCCAAAATACTCACAGCTGCAGCAAAATGTTGCTCTGTATCGACGCAGGGCGGCTGAATACAAATGCACACCACCCTTTCCAGATTTTTATTTGCTTCAAGTTTAAAAAAAAAACATGAACCATGCTACTTTGTGTTGGTCTAACACAGAAAACCTCCATAAAACACATCTGAGTTCAGGCCCAAACATTAGACCGGTCCCCAGGAAGCTGTCCCCCTCTTCCCGATTATCCACCCTGGGCCCGGGCCAGTCTGAGGCTGCAGGAAGAAGAGGTCCAAAGATGACTTTATGTTTGCTTACATGTGATCCATAACTGATCTTTATTAGTCTGAACTGCACACATCTTTGTTCATGTATTTTTTTTTAATCTGCAACAAGATCATGTAGAGAAGCTTCCTTTCATCTCTGGGTCATAATTCTGTCAGCTATGAATTAAAATACAGGTCTCATCCCAATTACAATCAGCAGCCACACAGAAAACTCCTACGAGTATTAAGAGCAGCCTCAGTAGGAAACTCCTTCAGCGACAGACCACCTCACGGTCGTTCACTCAGCATGAAGGATGTGTCGTGCAGCAGAACAATGTGCATTTTATTGAACTAAAATGGACTAAAAACAGTTTCCTTTTATTAAATGGTCTCGGTCAGGGCCGGATTGTGATTGCAGCCCAGGGGCCCCCTTCTATTTGCTCCACAACATCCCCCCACCCCTCGTTGTTGTTTTGGCTGTAATCCAGGATGGCACGAAGGTTCTGCCGGTCTCAGAAGGATCTGTCTTTTTAGATTCAACCTCTGTGTGTCGTAGCGTTCCCAAATGACTTATTTTTTCCTTACCGGAGCTAACACGTTTAGCCATGCGGCTGCCATCATGCTAATGGGACTTGGAGTCCAGAAGGACTCTAGATGGATTAATAGTTGGAATATGTTGATTATATTTTTAGATCAACCCTCTGAGTGAACAGCCCTGACCAGCCCCTGCAGCCTGTGCATCAGCTGTGTTGTAATGGTCACGCAGGTCTGACTGAAGCTAGTGTGCTTACAGCTCGCTGCAATTCTCCTCACAAACAGTAAATGACTTTAATGTTGCTACGTTAGTTAGAAATGCATGTAGGACTCTGACATATGGCTCAGACTTTTTGCTGCAGCTCTAAACGTGATTATCCGTAAGCATTGAGAGCAAAAAGTAGAGCAAAACACAACTAATCTAGTAAGCAGCAGGAGCAGTGCCTTCTTACACGTATTTGAGTGATGTGTGAACCAGCGCTTTTCAGTGTTTGGAGGAGAGAATTTTGATTTTCTATAATGATTTATGACAAAACTGCTAAACAAAATGAAAAACTGAACCCAGTTTATTTTTTTATACATGCTAAAGTGTAGTTAAACTGATATTTTACTATTTTCATGCTGAGTCTGGCCAATATCTTTAAAGCATCAGATACTAAATGGGAAGTAAATGTCATGTGAAAATGCTTTCCCTCTACATAATAAATAAATACATTTGCAATAATATGAATACTACTACTACTACTACTACTAATATTAATAATAATAATAATAATAATAATAATAATAATAATAATAATTTGATATTACTATGTTTATTGTAGAAATCAAGTTTCTTGGACTGATACAGGACCGTAAAATCTGCTGGAAACCCAAAATAAAGTTAGATAAAAACTGGAAAAGACGATTGCCATATTTGGTAAAACATGTTTTACGTGCTTAATAAGGCTCCGTTCCTGCTGTATTCATCTTTAATGTTACCTTATATAACTTATGGTGTGGAGGTTTGGGGTAATGCTATAAAAGTCATATTTATTTCAAAAGAGATCAACCACAAAAGTTCACACTTTGGAATTTTGGGAGCGCACAAACTCAACGTTTGGGGGGGGGCCCAGTCCATTTTGCCTTGAGCCCCCAGATGCCTTGAACCGGCCCTGTATGGGACTGAGCTTTGAAGGTCATCTGAATTGTTTCAAATATGTAAATAATGCTTATAGATTGTTGCTTTATGCCTTTTTATTTTCAAGCACTTTGTTTTGGTTTCTTGGTTTTAATTTGACTGTTTTCCTGTCTTTCTCTGATCTTTCTGCATCTCCTCTAAATCCTCCAGAAAAAACCGCTCCCAGGCTTTTTGAGTTTTTCCACTTCATGCGCTATGAACTAAGCAGCTGAAAGTGAGTGCTGCAGCCAAGGCAGAGAGGTAAAATAACCGCAGCACAGCAGTTCAGGGATCTGCACCGCAAAAAGAGCGAAATGCGCACTTGCGCGCCCGCAGCAGTGAGGTGATGTCACCCGGGCACAGATGAACTCTGCTGAGGCAGAGCGCGTCAGGCGTGTTATGATTTACTTTGTGACTTTAAGAATGTTACTGGGGCTGCGCAGGTCAGCGAGAAGCATCTGGAGCGCATGAACAATCGGTGCTCTCCGTACCTGAGGAGACGCTGGAGCGAGCGCAAGAGAGGCGCACTGACGTGGAAAAAAGATGGAGTAACTCCATAAAGTCTTTTCA
The DNA here is from genome assembly GCA_006937985.1 of Aphyosemion australe. Classification (NCBI taxonomy): domain Eukaryota; kingdom Metazoa; phylum Chordata; class Actinopteri; order Cyprinodontiformes; family Nothobranchiidae; genus Aphyosemion; species Aphyosemion australe. Next base: position 1,482,984 of record SSNS01000005.1, on the reverse strand, counting down.
TTTATTATCTTAGCGGTGTGCGTGTTGTGCCCGGTAGCTGAGTCAGTTACAGTTTAATAAATGTCTCCCTGGTGTTTTTCTGTTAGACCTCTCTTATTCCCCTTCCTTGGGCTGCTCAGATGGGCCCCTAGTGGGCGTGGGCCCCTGGGTCAGTGCCCATAATGGATAATCCGGCCTTGGTCTCGGTCCCCGGGGGCACCGGGAGTATTTCACACTCTGCTCCTGAAAGTCTCACTTGTGTGTTGATGGTTGCTTCAGGCAGGATGAACAACATGTGTATGCTACTGATTCAAGCCCGCTGCTCTAAACCCAGATGTGTCATTCCTCCCTGGATCGGTCTGAGAAAACCCTGGTGTCAGAACGACGAAAGTCCCAGCAGGTCATGGCTGCCCATGCACCTCCTTCTGAAGGTCTCCCAAGGGCAACATCACTTCTGTGTTTTAGTGAAGTTTGTTTCATTCTTACAGGAATGAGATAAAAACACCAAAGCGCCAGACGACCCTGGAGAGGACGGGGAGAGAATTATTCACGGTATTTATGCTAAGCTAAGTTAGAAATGGTTGATAAGCTAAGCCACGTGCTGCTAGAGGAGTTCTGTACAGCACGTAACATATAGGCCAAAGACATGCAATGGTGCATTTTAAAGTAAATATTATATGACATAACTGCTTGCCATAATGAATCACCTGTGCTACTACTGATTAGTGGGAAACCTTTTCAGTCAGCTGATTAGAACGGAACACAGATATCTCTGTGTGTGTGTGTGTGTGTGTGTGCGCGTCATGTAGAGAGAGTTCACTTCAGATCATTTCTGAACACCCGTATTCTCTTCTTCATGCTAAATCAGCTGTGGATGAGCACACGTATGTTCCTGCCCCGCACCCTTCATCATGAGTCAAATCAATGACTACATTCGTTTGGACCTGCGTGAACTCTCGTGTGTAAATGTTTACATCCAACAGAATGAGTCTAAAAAACAAACGTTCACTAGAGAAAACACACAAGTGAGCTTTACGCAACAATGAAAACAGTTATCCAGGAAATGACATCAGCATCAGTAAATTACACAAATCTAATGTTTTAATTGTGTCATGATTATTTAAGGAAATGTGTCGGACCATGAACCAAAGTTCTGTTTAAAGCCACAATGTGTAATATTTTTACCTGTTTACTACCAAATTCTGTGTATCCAGTGCACAAACTTGTCCTTTTTCATTAATATTTCTCACCAACATCAATTCTAAATATTCCTCTCAGCTTCAAATTTTACATTTTTAATACATAAATTGTGGTCGACGCTCCATGGTCATCCTCCATCTTGAAATACGGTAGCTATTTAGGGACATACGAGCTCTGAGTTACGCGTTTGCACTATGACTGTAACCTGAAAGAAACAGCAGAGGGCAGCAGTGCGCCGTGGAAGCATGGCGTCTGACAATGCAACTAAGAAGAGACGAGACTAGCTGTTACAATGTTGCTGGACTTTGTTAGTTTGAATAACAAACAATGAAATCAAAAGACACATCAAATATGTCAGGTCTTATTGATTTCCAACACTCAGCAGCCGCATATGATGAGAACCCCGCCCGCAACAGCTAGACACCAGCCTCTAAGTGTTGTTTTTATGACTCACCTCAGCTGATCTTTTCTTCATAATAAAGCTCCCAATCCGGTCCCAACGTATCAGTTCCAAAGTCCTTCTTCAAGAAAGCTCCTTCTATTAAAGTCTCCTCTCTTACCGCAGCCTGCCGTGTCTCTCCCAACGGTGGTCCGCTAGCCGGTAGCCATGTTAGCATTAGTTACCGGTACTTTATTTCCACAGCGTGTCCCCGGCTCCAGCCAAACCTCATCGGCTATCCGATCGCTAAACAGCCAGTGGTTGATGTTAGCTCCATCTCGATCCTCACTGCGGCGCACACCGATCAGCTGATGGCTAACCGGCAGACTCTTGTTTACTCCGCTGCTCTGATCCACATGACACCGGACGCCACAGCTGATGCCACCCCTCCTCCGTGTGTGAATCGGTGACAGGCAGCTATGCTAGCTTCCTTCAGGACTGGTAGGTTGATACAACAGCTAACAGCAGAGTTTCCCCTAGAAATGTTCACAGCCGTGATGTTTGTTGACTAAGGGGGGTGTAGGATAGCGCCGCCTCGTCGCGCGGGGGGAGGGGGTGCGCGCGCATCGTCTCCGCGGGGGGGGGGGGGGGGGCGGGGGGGGGGGGGGGGGGGGGGGGGGGGGGGGGGCTACGTGTGGCATTATGCATTAAGACTGAACACTCATTAAAAATGTTTTTTACCTGCTTGAGTAGTTATATGCTTTGTGTGGGTTAGGCTACAGAGACTGGAAATAAATCAATCTCATGCTTTTTTATAAAAAAACGAACCAGATAGCTGGAGTGAACGCTGGAGTTGTTGCCTTTTTGAGTGGGCCACCGTAGCTGCAATACTTACTCGAAACTGCATGGCGCTAAAGAGTCGCAGTTTTTACCATGATTTCTATGAATATTACTGATAGGGCCTTTAATGTAGAAAAAATATTTTTTTTTATTTTGAAATTTTAACTTTTTTTTTTTAATTGTGCAACACAAACAATCATTTCTTCTTTTATGCTTTTTAATGTGTTGAACTAAGAAGACGCTGAGATGTTCGAGCCAGTGGTCATGGCCACCCCAGGGGAGAGCAGTGTTCTAAATAAATCATGTTAATGTTCACGCAAACCATCATTTTCTCTTATTTAATCAAGAGATGAATGTAAAAAAAAAAAAAAAAATACAATTAATGAGTAGATAAATAATGAATGTATATATGTTTCTGCTGCTCACCATTTTCAACAAAAGTTTATATATCTGTAGTTTTTTGTGAAGACAGCAACAGACAAATAAAAATAAAATTGATTCAAAAATAATTTTTGAATTAAAATTTAAAATAACTGAAATGTAATTTTCTGAAATGTTTGTATTTCTCAATTTTGAGTTAAGTGTTTTGGATGCATATTGTTTTTTTAATAAAAAAAAGGATAAAGGAGCATGCAATGCATGCCAAAGGCTGAACTCTGAGTTGCCACAAGGACCAATTTGTTGCGCCACCCCAACATTTTCTCTGGCCCTGTCTGGCCACCCTTATCAAATTTTCTGGGGGCGCCTCTGGTTTGAGCAGCAGCATCACCTGAGATGGACACACCCCTCTCCCACCTCTCTGGCTGCAGCCTGCCACATCACCACCACCCCCGGGACTCCAGCAGCACTCCTCCTGCAGCAGCACCGTGACAGCAGAGGAACCTCACAGGAACCACAGCCACAGCAGACTCAGTAGAATTTTCCTCTGGCTCTGTTCTGACTCGTCTGAGGAAACTTCCAGGAGTTTTAGCCAAGTCACCGAGAGACAGGACAGAGAGAGAGACAGGTACATAAAAGCGTCTTCCTCCTCAGCCCGCAGCTCGGAGACAGCAGTCCTATAGAAGACATGTCCGCAGAGACACACAACCACCTGGCAGGCGAGGACTTTACCCCGCTGGGTTTAAACACCTTTTCAGGTGAGCTCAAGTCCCCACTCCGACGCAAAAACAAGTTAACGTGATTTTCCACATGTGAGGCTCGTGTGTGTTTACTTCAGGTTGGAAATAATAATGATAATAATTGTGGCATTAGGTGGGTGGTGAGACCGACCGTTAACGTTTAAACTCCAACAACGCCACCTTGGGAATTACACCCAATCCATTTAAACTCATAGATTCATTATTGCGCAGGAAGTCATGGTTAGGGTGGTTCAAAATAATTTATTACAATAAAAATTAATCTCTGCTTTACTGATCTTAAAACCCTATAACCCGGACTTACCAGTGGGGTGGGGGCCCACCACCATGTCACCCACTGTGACACCACACACACACACACACACACACAAAACTGGAGGTGCCACCGCTGCAGGGAGACCGTCACACCCAGCTGAAATTAAAACAGAATAAATAATTAAAACATGGAGGATAAATAAAAGTCCATTGTGACCATTCCCAACCCCCACAGTACTCTGGAGCATTGGACGCTCCTTCAGGTGCTCCTGCACAGTCGCTGTGGCTCCGTTGGTCCCATGGCCAGTATGAAGTTCTGTTAGCAGCTCCATGGTCAATTGGTTATTGTTCCAGGCCAGACGCTTCTGCCTGCACTCCTCCCTTGGGTGCTTCTCCTCGCTCACTCCAGGCCAGAGGAGTGAGCGAGGGATCTGCTCTGGTCCAGGCGGTAGCCAGGTATGGTGCTCACCAGCGTCCTTTGTCCCTTGGCTCTGAACTGCACACAAGACATCACCGCTCACCTGCGGGCAGACAGCAAGGCCCCAAACTCCTCCACCCTCTTAGTCTGGTGGAGGGGCAGCCATTAGTCATTCAATCACACCTGCCCTGGTGAGCCTTTTAAAGGGGGCTGCCAGGGCCCTGATTGGCTGACCCCTAATCAGGTAAGTGGCAGCAGGTGGAGCACTCCACCCTGCCACATAATAATAATAATATAGTCTTTCTGTTGGTTATTCAGGACATCGTAACCTTCAGCTGATCTCCCCTATTCCCTTACTGTGTGTGTGTGTGTGTGTGCGTGTGTGTGTGTGAGCATTAATCTGATAAGCTAACCACATGTTTTGTCCCTCTCCATCGTGGTGTTGGGGAGTCCAGAGTCCTGCTCTGGTCCAGTGAGATGTTCTCCTCTCCTCACAGATGACGTCCTCCTGAATGCTCCTGCTCAGGACATCTGGTCCATGGAGGACTTCATCCACCAGTCCATAGCTGTTGTTTTGGAAGATGCTGTGAAAAAGGCCACTGATGTCAGAGAGAAGGTAGGGAAGCGGAGAACACAGGGAATCAGTTTTAACGAGCTGTTACAGCAGATGAGACTTTCTGTCACCCGACACATTTTACTGAGGAGGTTTGTCAGCTCATCCGACTCCTGAAACCCAAACCAGGTCCGTATAACCGACGTTACCCCGTCTTCTACTTCCTCATCCACCTGCTCCACGCTGCTGCAGCTGCTTTCATCCAGAGTAGAGCAGCTTGACAAAATTCATTCGTAACAACGGTTGGCCGGTAGAGCTGAAATCTCCACCTCTGGCTACATTTATATCATTTCTACTGCTTTAGATTGTGCATTAGACACCCCAGGCTGTCTTATTCAACAACAAGAAGGTAAACGAGGTTTTAAACTCTAGGTCTGCTCTAAGATACAGCTACAGTCAGGGCTACAGGCTGGATCCATGCTGAAAGGTGGTTCTAAAGACCAAAACACAAACATAACTTGTCTCCACAGCATCTGGGTGAGTCCTGCAGTCATTCAGGACCTGAGGGTAACAGCTGGATGTTTCCCTGACACAAGTAAAGCCAGACATGCTGCTGCGATAAACACATCACACCATGCGACTGTCATATTCATCTGTGTAGATGCTGTGGTGGCCAGGTTATAGCTGACTCTGCTGCAGACACTAGAGGCTCTTGTCCTGCTCTGCTCCATCCTGGCTTTAGAAGAAACGACCTACAATCAGCAGCACCTCTTATCAACAAAAGGCCTCAGATAGAACGATCAGGAATTTACAAACTGCAGCAGGTCTTTTACTCTTAACGATTCAGTCAAACGGGAAGCGAGTATGAGACATTTGTTCCTGATGAACAGGTGTGTGAGTGGCGCCCCCCCGAGGAGCTGAAGGAGCTGCTGGACCTGGAGCTGAGAGACGAAGGAGAGTCCAACTCCAAGATCCTGGAGCGCTGCCGCGATGCCGTCAAATACAGCGTGAAGACCAGTGAGTTACGCAGAACGTGACCCTGACCTTTAGGATCAGCTGTTACTGAGTGGTTGAGATCTCTGACCTCAGACTCACTGTTGTTTGCAGCCCACCCTCGGTTCTTCAACCAGCTGTTTGCAGGGATGGAGCCCTACTCGCTGGCAGCGAGCTTCATCACTGAGGCCCTGAAGCCCAGCCTGTGAGTCCTTTAGGGCGTTTGATGTGTGAGTGTGGAGCGGTGCTGACGTCAGGCTGTCCCTTCAGGTACACGTACGAGGTGGCTCCGGTCTTCACCCTCATGGAGGATGCTGTGCTGAGGAAGATGATAGAGATGATTGGCTGGGAGGAAGGAGGAGATGGACTCTTTAATGCAGGTAAATCTTGAGTGGGTGGAGCAACAGGTGCTATACCTGCACACACATCTGATCCGATCATGATTTTCAACAGCTGAAGAGTTCACAGCTACAGGCAGCATCGTGGAGCCGTCCGGGTAAACCAGCCAATCAGCACGCAGCAGCGCATTTAACATTCATGTCCTGGCCGAAAAATGTTTCATCAGCTTTACAGCGGCTCAACGTTCCGTTTCCAACTGTAAATAATCAGAATTCTACTGATCTTTAATGTTTTTTATATTTAGAACACAAACAGAGGTTCTGATGGGTCATGATCCAGTTATTCAGAACCAAGGATTGGATGGTTTTTCCAGGATTGCTCATTTCAGAGGGGATGCAAATGATTCATTTTATGGCTAAACATTTACCGTCCCAGCTTTATTCCTGTAGCACGTTTAAAAGCAGCATGACGGCCGACCAAAGGGCTCTACACACGGGTTTAAACCCTCGCCAACATAAGGTTGAATAAAGAGAGAGAAAACAGGAAAAACTACAGGGGTTCAGAGAAGATTTGACCCTAGCTAGAGATGTCGGCCTGCTGCACACGGAGAGGGAGAGCGTTCCAAAATGAGAAGGACCGCTCCCCTCCAGATTTAGACCGACTCTTTGAGACGCTCAGTAGGAGAGGATCAGAAGGTCTTAGAGGTGGAGAGGGGTGAGCAGCCAGCTCTGACAGGTAAACGGGAGTCGGCCCGAACGGTACCTGGTAGAATACTGGGAGCCAGAACGGGAGTGATATGGCATCAGCACTAGTTACGAGTCTGCACTCAGAGGGTTCTGCACTCTCTGTAGACGATCGAGGGCGGATGTGACTGAATTTGTGTCGTCCAGGCCTGAGGTCATAAATGTGTGGATAACTGGGCAACAAAGTTGGGAGAAGCACGACTTCACAGTTGCATTTATTTGTGAGGTCATCGAGAGGCCAGAGTCAGGTTTTATTTGTATTGGTTGCCATCAGCGTGAAGAGCATTTCAGGGAAAATGCTCCAGAAGAACATCTGACACTGCACCTTTAAGCATGGGGTTTTTATAGACTTGTTCTCTATATAAGGGAACTGTTTTCTTCATTATCTGGAGCATGCAGGTCATAAAAGCCTGACTCCGGTCCAAGTAGAAATGTCCCAGAATCAGGAAATGAGTGGTGCACGAGCTCTCTCACATCCTGTCTGATGTTTTTGCTTTTAGGTGGCTCCATGTCCAACATGTATGCCATAAATCTGGCCCGGTATCGTCGGTGTCCCAGCATCAAGGAGCACGGCTTCTCTGCAGCTCCTCGGCTCGTCCTGTTCACGTCCCAGGAGGCAGGTTTCCTTCTCCACACTAAAACACTCCTAACCTGGGTCAGGAGGCAGGAAGCTCCTCCTCGGGAACACGCGGTTCTCCTATCAGATGATTGTGATCTGATCTCTTTCAGAGTCATTACTCCATCTCCAAAGCAGCAGCTTTAATGGGAATCGGCACAAAGAATGTTTATGTTGTGCCGTCTGATGACCGGTAAGATGATGACCAAACTTTAAAGACTTAGAATATTCTCCTCTGTAATGATTCTCTGTTGGAGTTTAAATCCAGCTGAACTTTCTGTTTTAGAGGGAAGATGATTCCTTCTGCTCTGCAGGAGCAGATCCAGACGGCTAAAAGCGAGGTGAGATGGTGTTGTGTAGGAGCCATCGGTGAATGTGTTTTAGTTCTGACGATGAAGATGTGTTCAGGGAGAAGTTCCTTTCATGGTGAATGCCACAGCAGGAACCACCGTACTCGGGGCGTTCGATCCGCTGGATGCCATCGCAGACGTCTGTGAGAAGCACGACCTGTGGTTGCACGTAGACGTGAGTGTGGGCTCCAACGACCCTCCTCATCTCCAACAGACTCACCGCTGTCGTCTCTCTCTTTCCTCAGGCGTGCTGGGGAGGAGGAGCTCTCATGTCCCAGAAGCACAGACGGCTTTTAAAGGGCATCCAGAGGTGAGAGGAGCTGACCACATCTGGATTCATCTGAGCTTCTTCCACTAAAGTCTCTGCTGTCTCTCTGTAGAGCTGACTCGGTCTCCTGGAACCCTCACAAGATGCTGATGGTCTGTCTGCAGTGCTCAGCGTTCCTGGTTCGAGACAAAACAGTACGACACGCACACACACACACACGCACACACACACACACACACACACACACACACACAACCTTTCTGGCCAATAACACGTTTCAGACCAGAACCAACCACTGGACCATCCGCACTTCCCTGGGTCCTCCACTCGTTCCACACTCACGTATTCAGCACCAGAACACCACTGGTGTGAGAGGTTCTCCCTCAATAACATCAGAGAAGGAGAAACAGCCGGCTGCTACCACTTCAACTTTAGGACAAACTACCAGAGTCCCAGAGAGAAAAACACCATTTGAAGTCACGGACAACAGAAGACGTTTGGACCTAGAAAACAGAGACTGGTGTTTAGCGCTAGCTCGTTGCCTCTGGCATCGCGGGTTTCCTGCAGAAGCGTCTCAGGGAAGCAACCCGAGGAGAGCGTGTTCTGTAGATTCGCTAAAGCAGCTTTAATTTCTACTAGTAGCATCTTAGCTGCATAAATCTTTGTTTTCACTCCTGACTAGTAAGAATAATATTAAATGATGCTGTTGTGTAAAATCGGAATTACTAAGAGGCGTGGTTGTTGATGAAATGTATGTGGTGGTGTGTGGCACTGATCAGCATGACAGCAGAACCGCTCTGGACTGGAGGGGGGGGTTACTGTGTAGATCCTGCTGTGGTAATCTAGCTGACTTTAATATTTCCTGCTTTTATTTTGTTAATTGTGGTTACATCTAGTGTAGATGTGTGTGGTGGATTTTATGAAAATGCAGCAGTGATAAGAGACCATTTACTGCTCTGCTGCCCTGGTGACCTTTGTTTAACTCAAACTGTGACCCCCCCCCCCCTCCCCCCTACCATTGGGTGGGTTAATGGTCAAGTTACACAGAAGATAACTAGTCTGACAGAAAAAAAAAACTCAGCAGGAACCGTTTCTTTTTGTCCAGGGCGCTCGCTCAGGTGTGTGTTGGCAGCTGGGTTGTTGGTTCTGGGCTGTCACTGGTTCTGATGTTTCTCCTGCAGAGTCTCCTCCAGCGCTGCCACTCTGCTCGGGCCTCCTACCTCTTCCAGCAGGACAAGTTCTACGACGTGAGCTACGACACGGGGGACAAGTGCGTCCAGTGCAGCAGGAAACCGGACGCCTTCAAGTTCTGGCTGATGTGGAAGGCTGTGGGGAGCAGAGAGCTGGAGCAGAGGGTGGACAGAGCCCTCGCCATGGCCAGGTTAGAGGGGGGGAACCGGGTCACATCTGGATGGTTCTGATAGAAAACAGGAGTTCATCCCACAGGACCTCATCTGATGCACAGCTCCCTCTGCTGGTCCAAACCAAGATAGCGTGCTGTGATGTTGGGAACTGTCCTTCATTTCTTCAGTTAGACAAAACAACAGTTCTGGTGTCTGAATAAATATCCCGCCTCGGTGTAAAGTATTTAATAGACGAGGACGTGTTCACAGCTAATTCTGACACTAAAGGAACTTTTATTTTCAGGTATTTTGCAGAAGAAATCAAGAAAAGAGAAGGTTTCCGTCTGGTGATGGAGGTTAGTCTGTGTCTCATCCTGAGGTAAAGGTGCATTTATTTAAGCTCTAATTGTTTGTTTTTCTCCTGTAGCCTGAATTTGCAAACATTTGCTTCTGGTACATCCCACCCGGTCTCAGGAACCTTCCGGATGGGACCGAGTTCTGGGGAAAGCTGCACAATGTAAGACTTTAACTAATAAAGGTTAGAGAAGCCTTATGTGGACAGGTCCAGCTAAGCTTTAATGACTTTATTTCAGACTCAGATATGTTATTACCTTTAATCCTGCTCAGCGTGTAAATGTCAACCATCAACACAACCACTACATCCTGTTCCTGCTGCAGATTAGACACCAACTAACTCCTCTTCCCACTGATCGACCAATCACACGTAGAGAAGAGCTGCTACGGCAGCCTGGAGGGTCAAACAGGATGTCAGCTCTCCAGGAGCATTTATGCTTGGAAATAAAATGTTAAATTATTTCTGAGCTCAACTTCACAGAGTGTGTGATGTTCATAACCCATGAGTACAGATGTGTACTCATACACCGCCTGCACAGATGAAAAACACCCCAGATACTTTGGTTCTAGCTCCAACTAAGTCACTGGTTCCCAACAGCGAGGGTCACCAGAGCACCAAGTACTGGCTCCTGGGAGGACGTAGAGCAACTAAAGTAACTCAAATAGAGCCGGAGCAGGAGCTATAGGAGGATAAAGGATCACATGATGGCTGCTCATAGAAGGTGGTTAGAGTACTAGCAGTGCTAGTGGTTATGTACTACTAGTACACATGGTTAGAGTACTAGCAGTGCTAGTGGTTATAGTACTACTAGTACACATGGTTAGAGTACTAGCAGTGCTAGTGGTTATAGTACTACTAGTACACATGGTTAGAGTACTACCAGTGCTAGTGGTTATAGTACTACTAGTACACATGGTTAGAGTACTACCAGTGGTTATAGTACTAGTACTAGAATAGTTTCATTTAGCTAAACTTCATGTATAATAACCTTATACTAAGAGACGTTACATCGGTGCTAGTGTGGTGCAAAACAAACAGCAAGAGAAAAACATCTGCTGAGTTTGGTGGTTCTGGCTAACCCTACTCCTGTTGGTCATGGTGACTTCTGCAGGTGGCTCCAGTCGTCAAAGAGCGCATGATGAAGACTGGCAGCATGATGGTGGGCTATCAGCCCCACAGGGGCAAAGCTAACTTCTTCAGGATGGTGGTCATCAGCCCTCAGGTCAGCAGGCAGGACCTGGACTTTGTCCTGGAGGAGATCCACCACCTGGGACAGGACTTGTGATGACTGATCTTTGACCAACTATTGTGTTAATGAAATGTTTGCTACCTTCATCAGCTTTGGTGTCTGAGTGAACAGATCAAACCACCCTGATGTCTGTGAAATGTGCTGAAATAAAAACAGAAGAATGAAAACCCAAGCCTCATTAGCTAAGCGCATCACCACCTGTGGGTACTGATCCTCATCCATGATGTAATCATGAATAAATGATTCATAAAGGGTCCAAAACAGTCCTTGATGCTTCATGTCGAGGAGGATTTTGGAGATTTTTCCACAAGATGTTCAGCTGACAGGTGATGATGTCACACATTAAACTATAAACTTTGGTCTCTTTCTGCTTGCTGCAGCCCCTCTCAGAGGTCGGAGTTCACACAAACATTCATAGACTTTGATAAATGACCTGCACTTACATCTGTCTGAGGCAGAAAACTCCAAAATCGCTTCATACTAGAGTTTGACACGCTGATGGTGATGAGCTACATCGTAGCCACAGCTGCCCTGCTTGGACCGACAGTCACATTTAGTCATGACCTAAAATATTCTCTACTAACGTCTAACTCCATAAAACCCTGCAGACAGTGGTGTAGCAAGCTATATACATGCATACATTAGTATATATGTTACATATATATGTATGTATATATACATGTATGTAAACATGTATATATACACTGCTCACAAAAATTAAAGGAACACTTTTTTATTGGGCCTGGCATGAAATCAATGAAACCTGTCTGATAATTTTCTGGTTGATTAAGCAGCTGAGGGCATTGTTAATCACTTTCAGCTGTATTGGTGTTCATGGACTTAACGACAGGTGCACTAAAGTGGCAACAATTACAAAACCCTCAAAACAGGACTGGTTTAACATGTGGAGGTCATTTCAAGTTTCTCCCTCTTGATCTTTTTTGGCTGGTTTTCCACTCGTGCTAGTTTTGGCTTGAGTAATTATCTCTACTGGCAGCATGAGGCGATTCCTTAACCCTACAGAAGTTGCACAGGTTGTCCAACTTCTCCAGGATGGCACATCCACACGTGCTGCAGCAAGAAGGTTTAATGTGTCTCCCAGCACAATCTCCAGAACATGGAGGAGATTTCAGGAGACTGGCGGTTATTCTCGGAGAGCTGGACAGGGCCGTAGAAGGTCCACAACCCATCAGCAGGACCGATACCTGCTCCTTTGTGCAAGGCGGAACAGGCTGAGCACTGCTCGTGCCCTACAGAATGACCTCCAGAGGGCCACTGGTGTGAATGTCTCTACCCAAACAATCAGGAACAGACTTCATGAAGATGGCCTGAGGGCCCGACGTCCTGTAGTGGGCCCTGTGCTCACTGCCCAGCACCGTAGAGCTCCACTGGCATTTGCTCAAGAACACCAGAATTGGCAAGTCCGCCACTGGCGCCCTGTACTTTTTACAGACGAGAGCAGGTTCACCCTGAGCACCTGTGATAGACGTGAAAGAGTCTGGAGAAGACAAGGAGAACGTTATGCTGCCTGCAACGTCGTTCAACATGACAGGTTTGGTGGTGGGTCAGTGATGGTCTGGGGAGGCATATCCATGGAGGGACGCACAGACCTCTACTGCCTAGGAAATGGTGCTCTGACTGCCATAAGGTATCCAGATGAAATCCTTGAACCCTTTGTCAGACCCTACGCTGATGCAGTAGGTCCTGGTTTTCTCCTAATGCACGACAATGCCCGGCCTCATGTGGCAAGAGTATGCAGGCAGTACCTGGAGGATGAAGGAATTGAAACAATTGAATGGCCTTCACGATCCCCTGACTTAAACCCAATAGAACATCTGTGGGACATTATGTTTGGGTCCATT
>SSNS01000005.1:1468329-1469403 GCA_006937985.1 Aphyosemion australe | reverse complement strand
AACGACACAAAAAGCCCCAAAGCTCCTTGGTTCTTTGTCTTTATTTGGAATCTTTCATGTTTATCTTTAATGTCTTTTTGTGAAGAAAATGCGGCGCCATCGTAAAGTTCATCATGAACATCAGGAAGAGTTCTGGACCTTTCCTTTGCTTGGTCCAAATGAAGCCCTCTGCTCTCCTGTCCTTTATCACAAGTCCTGTCCCAGGTGGTGGATCTCCTCCAGGACAAAGTCCAGGTCCTTCCTGCTGACCTGAGGGCTGATGACCACCATCCTGAAGAAGTTGGGCTTGTCTCCATGTGTCTGGTAGCCTATCATCATGCTGCCAGTCTTCATCATGCGCTCTTTGATGATCGGGGCCACCTGCAGGACAAGGAGGAACACAGTGGTCAGCCATGTTTCTGAGGTAAACTTGCTTAATAGTTTCCTGAGCAGCCTCTGTGTTTATGTGCTTCAAGATGGATGGTCTAATGGCTGGCAGAGACTAAAGCATGGTTCTGTCATGTTTAAACTGCTCCACTCTGAACTGAACAAATGTTCACACAACATTTCTGTCTCAGCAGCTACAAGTGCTGGTGTTGACTCCATCAGGACATATGTACTGGTTCTGCGCAGGTGATGTTACAGGAAATGCTGTCAAACATAACTGGAGGCAGTCATACTGGTCTTGGCTGAACTTGGACTGGCCATTAGCCTATCATTCCTGTAGCTTCCCTTGTTAGACAGAAAATGGGTTCTTACAGCATGCAGCTTTCTCCACAGCTCAGGTCCTTCTGGGAGCTTCCTCAGACTGGGAGGGATGTACCAGAAGCAAACATTGGCAAACTCAGGCTAGAGAGAGAGAGACAGATTAATGAACAGATCCATGGTGTTAGGAGTATAACTGACTAACTGAGGAGTCTAATTAACCAACCAGCCTGCCACTGTGTTACCTAACTACAGCTGACTAACTAAAGAGTTTAACTTTACACACCGAGCACACCTCATGGTTCACGGCCCAAATACCATCAAAAGCTCACACCCGGTTAACTCAGCCAAGTGTTTTCTGGACTCAGGGACAACCCCAACTTCAGTATC
>SSNS01000005.1:1398329-1460829 GCA_006937985.1 Aphyosemion australe | reverse complement strand
GAATGTCACTGGCTTCGACTGTAATCAGGAGTTCTTCATTTCTTCATGTCTCAGAGGTGTCTGGGACCTCATCAGAGGCTCATGGACTGAGCTGCCTAAGGACACAACTCCAGCCTCCACCCACCTCTGGATGCCCTTTAACAGCTGCTTGTGCTTCTTGGACATGAGAGCAGCTCCTCCCCAACACGCCTAGAGACCAGAAGGAGAAGATGAGGCTGATGATGCTGAGGTGCTGGGGAATCAGAGAAGTAATGAAGGAACTCACATCCACATGCAGCCACAGGTTGTGTTTCTCACAGATGCTGGCAATCTCCTCGATAGGATCAAAGGCTCCGAACACCGTGGTACCAGCGGTGGCGTTGACCATGAAAGGAACTGCCCCCTACACAGACACACAGGGTCATACGCCGCGGTGTTGACCAAGCAGTCATGACTCAAATCTTTATCTAAAACCTTCAAAGGAATAGTCAGGTTATTTCTGAGGAAAAGTGTCATGAAAATGTGAAAAGCTGCTACAGGTTCCACTGACCTCAGTGTGGAGCAGCTGAGATCTGACCTAACAGATGAGGGCCAGTAACAGAATGTTCCTTGTGTCTAAAACTAATCAAATCTCAAAGTTTTCACCACAGCAGTTCATGCAAACACCGTTATATGAACCTTTATACAGCTCTGCTTGGGTACTTATATAGAACCATGTGGTTATTTGCAGCAGCGCTGCTACTTTAGCTCCACATGGCCAGATTTATGGTGGTTCTTTCCTCCTGAAGGAAGGGTGCGAAGCTAGCTGAATCTTTTTTCCTCTGCTCTTCTCCGTGTCTGGTTCAATGACGTAACTTTGGTGATGCGTATTTGTAGTCCTGGATGTATTTTCACACAAAATAACTAAAATAACTTTTGCCCCTGTTCGAAAATTTGTGCTTTCTTGGCATCAGAATTGTCTTTAAAATTCATGGACATCATATGTGAAAACCATGGCACGTAACAAACGGGATCAGAAAATAGCTTTTATAGTCCCCTTGACTTGCATTAATTTTTCCGTTCTTCCAGGGACCCATGGTCCGGTAGAAGATGGGCGTGACTTAGGCTCCCTATATATTTACATAGATAGGATGGCTCACCAGGCTAGCTGATCCCATGAATAAGGGGCAGAATATTTAAAATATTTTTTCCCAAACTCAGTTCGAGCCCTCGGTGGGAGGGACCGGTGGTGTCTGTGTATAGCAGCCTCGCCTCTGTCAGTGCACCCCAGGGCAGCTGTGGCTACAGTGTAGCTCATCATCATGAGCGTGTCAATGTGTGTGAATTAGGGCTGCTCAATTAATCGAATTTTAATCCCAATTACGATATGGGTTTTGAACAATTATAAAAACAAAACAAGTCAATTATTTGCTCCTCCCCCTCGCGGTTTACTCCCGCGCTATGCTGAGCTGCAAATCAAGCGCACCTCCCACACAGCGTTGCCAACTTAGCAACTTTGTCGCTATTTCTAACAACTTTTCAGACCCCCTTCTTGACTTTTATTTCCTAAAAGCATCTAGCGAACAACTTAGCAACATTTCTGATAACTCATAGCTACTTTCTGTATAACTTTGTTGCCGATGTTCCCTACAGGTTAGCAAAACACTCAGCTGCACTCCGGACCAACAAGCTTAGAGGGCAAGTCTCCGTCAGCCTCTGCGACCCTGTCGGAGAGCCCTTGCGCCGATGCAAAATGGCGTTGCGTGTCTCCGTACCTACGCAGATGGAGAATTATAAATTAGGCTTTACGTCGACTGATCAATCATAAACCTTTTCTCGGTGGATCTCATTCGCTAGAAAATGTTGTTTTACAAGCTAAATAAATTCAAGACACAACGAGCCGCATCTGAAGTGGATTTACACGCATTTTACTGTCTTCATGCGCTCTCACGTCACACCTCCAAGTTCTCATGCTGATAAATAATCATCAGTTCATCTCTGAGCGACACGTTGCATCGTGCTGCTGTACACACTCCCCTATGGCTCTACTGGACTGGGCTAAATTATTATGCAACAGGTTGTCAGGGCTGTATGTTAACGTTTTTAGCTTATAGCACTGGTGCTACAAAGGTTGCAGGTTTTGTAGCACAGACCAGAATCTTGTAGCACCGGCATAAAAAATCCATTATAATCTCTAAAAACCAAAAGTAGTTCTTATACTTAAACAATGTAATGGCATGTCTATTATTTACGTTGGCAATAATCCAGTTTAAATTATTTTCACAGATAGAATCATTTGTGAATGACATACTACAATGGCTTGCCATAGACCTGGAGCGGTGTGTTCCGCAACTCGTAACAACAACGTAAAGGTAGCTGTGCTGCGGCTCTGCTCCATAGCGCTGTAGACAGCTAAGAATAAACAGGATGGTGGGGACTTTCCTTCTGCTTGTAGAGTTTAGTTATTCTTAGTTTTACTATCCTTGTTTTTTTGGAAACCCTCTTGATTGTGAGCATGCTAGCTTTAGCATTAGCCAATCTGCCCGTAGGACCGTTTCTGCCTTTGTGTCTTTGCTGGTTTCTCTATTTTCCTCCACAGCGCCTAGATTACCACGCAGTGCACCAATAAAAAGCATCTTCCTTACACAAAACATATAACTTACATTTGTTCAATAAAGTTCTGGGGAGAAAGTAAGTTGAAAAGATGTAGCACGAGTGTTACGTGTAAAAATAGTTTATCGCACAGAGTGTTTTTTTCATTGCACGTGCGACATGTATGTCGCACTGTACAGCCCTGGTTGTGGAAGTTCACTACAACATAGAAGTTTATTTGTTTATATTTATTTTATATTACGGATGTTTGCACTGTATATCTCTTTTTGTCAGTATTTTGCAGAATTTGTTTGATCAAATTGGGTCTGTTTTGGGTAGGCTTAAATATGTAAAATTTCAGCCTAGACCCTTTTGGTTATTAAGTATGAGTAATTGTATTGGCTCTTTTACACGAGGAATCAGCAATTGTTTTTGTGATTATCTTGTTTATTTCTTTTTTTCATTTATTTTACTTTTCCTCTGATTTGATTGTGCCCTGTGCAATTTTATGACTAACTGAATAAATAAATAAAATCAACGTTAATTAAAAATCATCTTAAATAATTAAGATTTCAATTTCAGTCAAAATAATCGTGATTATCATTTTTGCCATAATCGAGCAGCCCAAGTGTGAATGGATAAATGACTGACTGTAGTATAAAGCCCTTTGGAGTCCTCTGACTCTGAAAGGTGCTATACAAGAGCAGATCATCGTTCGTTAATCATCATTTAAAGTCAAACAGTCCACTCACCTCACTTCTTGCCTGCTGTATTTTCTCCTCCAGAGCTGAAGGAATCATCTTTCCCCTAAAAACACATTCAGCACAGTATGTAGAAAGGTTTAGGACAATAATTCATAGAAAAAGTTCAACTGGTGTAGAATATTTTAGAAACACTCCATTCACTCAGCTTTGCTCTTCAAAATGGTTTAAAATGCCAAATGGACGTTTTACCAGCAGAGACATGGATAATTATTCCCCACATCGATGACATTGATGGAATGTTGTAGTTATATGTTAACAGGTCTGCCATATTGGGAGGGGCGACATTGTCTACTTAAAGCATTCAAGTATAGAAAGGAGGGGTTTTGTAAAGTATTACAAAATTGTAAAATGGTGAATGATCTGTAGTTGATATAGGGCCGCTTAGTGTTCTACAACCCCCCAAGGCAGCATAACCAGTCATTCACCCATTCACACACTGGTGATGATGAGCTACATTGTAGCCACAGCTGCCCTAGGGCGCACTGATGGGGGAGAGGCTGCCGAGCACAGGCACCACCAGCAGGCAAGGCTGGTTGAGTGTCTTGCTCAGGGACACAACAGCAGCATTCTCTGCTGGGAGCTGGGATCAAACCCGCAACCTTCAGATTATAGAACAACCTGCTTTCCCTGCTGAAAAAACCAGCATATGTTGTGTTTTGGATGCTGGTCCAGCATTTGACGCTAGTCCAGCATGGAATGTTGTTGATTGGATTCTGGTCCAGTTTGCTGGTCCAGGATGGGATGCTGGTCTAGTATGCAGAATCCAAGTAACAGCATCCCATTCTGGACTACTGTTGAATGCTGGACCAGCATCCAAAACACAACATATGCTGGTTTTTTCATACCTCCTGAGCTGCTGCTGCTGCCCCAGTAAATAAAATCCAGTGCAGTCAATCGTCTTCAGAAGTCACCTGATTAGATAACAGAGATCACCTGTGTGTAATTTAGTCTCATCATAAATACACCTGTTGTGTGAAAGCCTCAGTGGATTGTTAGAGAACATTATTGAAGACCAATGAAGTCAGCAGACGGGTCAGGGATAACGTTCTAGACAATTGTTTAAGCAGGTTAGGTTATAATCTGGTAACTCACACACACACAGCAGTAGAATCTCACGCACGCACGCACGCACGCACGCACGCACGCACACACACACACACACGCACACACACACACACACACACACACAGCAGTAGAATCACCCTAACCCTCTGCTGGAACCTTTAGTCAGTCTGGTTCTAGAGCCTACCTGATAGAAACAAGTCCTGGAACTTCAGTTACTTCAAACGGTCGGGCGCGCGCCCTCTCGGTTACCATGACAACCAGTTTGTTTCAACGACCATAGCGACGCGAGCCTTCGCCTCGGTACCGTTCTCGGTTAGACTTTTATTCTCTCTGTCCGGTGAAGCGAACAAGCCATGTCTGTCCCGGAGAAGAGGGCAGACAGACAGGCGGCCTCCTTCAAGGCCTTCCTGCTGAAGAGCAGCGGGAACGGAGACCGGAACCTGTGAGTGCTCCCACCCACCGCTGCTAGCAGCGGCTAATGCTAATGCTAGCTGGATGGATACTTGTGTGTGTGTGCGCGCGCGCGCGCGTGTGTGTGTGTGTGCGTGTGCGTGTGCGTGTGTGTGTGTGTGTGTGTGTGTGTGTGCGCGCGTGTGTGTGGTTGTGTGCGCGTGTGTGTGTGTGTGTGTGCGTGTGTGCGTGTGTGTGTGCGCGCGCGCGTGTGTGTGTGTGTGTGGTGAATGATGGAACAACACAGTAAAACTTTAAAAGACTTGAACAAGTCTCTAAACTCGGCTAATTAAACTGTTTTTACCTCCTTTTACTTCTTGTTTAATTCTATTTTACTCATGATTGTTGTTTGTTTATTTTCTTGCATTTTATTCAGTTTTACTGTGAAGCACTTTGTGATTTTTATCTTCAAAACTATAATAATAAAAATGACACTTGTCAGTTGGATGGATGAGCCCCTCACAGCTGAAAAGGTCAAACCCTAAATGATGATACTTGTAATTTTTGCAGCTACGATCACCTGACTGACCTGCTGATGAAGGTGATGGAAGAGCGTCCTGAGAATGCAGTGGATGAGTTTGAGAAAATGAGTCTGGAATTAAAGCAGGATTCTGTGAAGATCACTGACAGCACTTTGAGAGACCTCCCAGACCCTTCTGCTGCTGCTGAGCTGCAGCAGCAGCGCCTGCTGTTCTCTCCACCAGATGACCCAAACGTACAAGAATTGGTAATGACTACATCACCTGTTTGATCCATATCACCTGCTGTGGAAGGCAGAAGGTGTTTGTACCTCTGTGATAGTGTGTCTGTTTGCCAAATACGTCATGAAAGACTGGATGAATGATGAAACGCTCAGAGTTATGTGTAGATGAACGTCTACGACTCATGAAGTTTGAGTCAACTTAAAGACGGCCAGCCCAGCTAACTGAACTTAGAAAACACATAAAGTAAAATCGCCCGTTCTACAGATAAGATCTGAGATGGTGGCTGAGCATCATTTCAATCACACACCATGATAACTAACAGGTAGATGAATTAAGAATGCTTGGCCTTTAAATAAACATGTAATAAAGTTTTTACCTGTAAAGCTGCAGCGTTAGCAATGTCTGGATGACAGTTTGTCCTCCATGAAACCAAAACCTCATTTTGGGTGTAGTGTGTTGGGACAGTCAGGTGTGAAAAGGCCTCTAAACCCAAAAGCCTTGAATAATTTTACAGATGTGACTCGTGATCTATGGAGCTGTTCTACACAGTTTGTTACTGTTGTTCAGGAGGAGGCAACTCTTTCTAATGTGAATGAGACGGCCTTCTACCTGGAGGAGGCTGGCGTGGGGCTGAGCAGACAGGAGATGCAGAAGATCTTCCTCGCTCTGCGGCAGCTTGCTGAGCAGGAAAAGCCCCAACAGTGCCGCCTGTGGGGAAAGATTCTGGGAACAGAGAGCAACTATATAGTGGCTGAAACTCAGCATGAAGAGGGAGTCGAGCAGGAGCCGAGCACCGAGGAACAAACAGAGGATGTGGATGAGGAGGTGAGGAAGAGTAATGTTCGTCTTCAGTTTACCAGATAGAAACGTTTCTGATGCGTTTGCCTCTGCTGATAAAAACTAAACTTTTATTCTACTAAAACCTCTAAACTCAGTGAATCACAAGTCCCATGGTGCACTTGTTCGCATGTTTAAAGAGCAAGTCACCCCCTACCAAAGTCTTAACTCCACCCACACTTCTCTTCAAAAATGTGCCAAAAGGAGGCGTGGCCTGGTGGACCAAGAGAGCAGCACTGAGGCAGTGACTGACAGCACCCCCTGTGCACTCAGTTTCTGGGTCGAAGGAACAAACCGTAAACAAACAAACAAACACTAGAATCTGCTCCCAGGGCCCAACCCAGTGAAACTCTCCTGTTTTCAGTGGTGTCAGGTTGCTTTGGGTGGTTCTAGACTTCTGTAGTGCCTGCTAACAGCCGTACAGATGATTGACCTCATAGGCATAAATAAGATTCTCTAAAGCTAAACACGATTTCTCAGAACAGAAGCTGTTCAGAAAGCTTAATACGGTTAGGTAGGATTGGCCCAACCAAAACTATAGCGAGCTGTGATTGGACAGCCACAGCAGCGGAGCAGGCTGCGAGGGTTCCAATGAAGCGTGCCTAGACCAAACTTTGTAAAGCAAGAATTTGGTCTAGTTCACTGGGCTAGAACTTTGTACTTTTGAGACGACATCAGTTTTTCTAAACCATCATTCTGGATATTTTCTATGTTTCAGGAAGATCCGCTTCCTCTGTCGGTCTATAAAACCCCCCCTGTGGTGCCAATAGAGGCAACAGGAACAGGTGCTAACAAGTTTGTTTATTATGTTTGCAACAAGCCTGGTGAAGCCTGGGTGAGGCTCCCCTCCGTTAGTCCTGCACAGATCACTGTTGCTCGTCAGATCCACAGATTCTTCACAGGGAGGCTGGACACCTTGGTCCTCAGCTACCCCCCTTTCCCTGGAAATGAGGCCAACTATTTGAGAGCTCAAATCGCTCGCATCTCTGCTGGAACGCAGATCAGCCCCAATGGCTTCTATCAGCTCATAAAGAAAGAAAGTGATGAAGAAGATGAGGCCCTCTTGGACAGCTATGAAATCAGTGCTGACTTTGAGGGCTTTTCAGCTAGTGAGATGGTTGAAAACATGTCCAACTGGGTGCATCACACCTACCACATCCTGCCACAGGTACGATGATGATCTGAGACATTTTCTCAGATCTTGTACAAATTTATTGTGTGAAATTTGATTTCAGGGTCGCTGTACTTGGGTGAACCTGGCTGCTAGTCTAGACATTGATCTAGAAGAAGAGGAAGACGAAGAGGCTGATGAGTCTGAGCCAGAGGTCGGACCCCCCATATTCACTGCTGTCTCCCACGATGCAGGTCAGAAGCGTTTTACCATCCAGGATGTCCACACTACTGTGTAAAAACATCTGATTTCCTGCATGGAGTTAGCATGTTTTCCCCACGCTAGCATGGAGTTAGCATGTTTTCCCCACGCTAGCATGGAGTTAGCATGTTTTCCCCACGCTAGCATGGAGTTAGCATGTTTTCCCCACGCTAGCATGGAGTTAGCATGTTTTCCCCACGCTAGCATGGAGTTAGCATGTTTTCCCCACGCTAGCATGGAGTTAGCAGGTTGTCCCCACGCTAGCATGGAGTTAGCAGGTTGTCCCCACGCTAGCATGGAGTTAGCAGGTTGTCCCCACGCTAGCATGGAGTTAGCAGGTTGTCCCCATGCATACGTGACACATGTAATATTCTTGTCCTGGTCCCAGCAAGCCTGTTGCCTGGCCTGTCTCTATGTTTGCCTGTGATGGGCACCTGTCCTCAGTGTCCCCCGTCTCCCACCTGGTGATGGAGACAGACACCAGCTGAGACCCTAGGGAGGATGTAGCAGTTCAGACAACAGACAAATTAATGAAGTAAATTAACTTCTGTGTTTACAGAAATGTTCGGCTGTCCTCCCTGGAGCTCCTGGCTGTCCACCACTCTCATTCCCCAGCATGCACTGGCAGTGCTTCGGTCTGTCCTCTGGCCAGGAGCTTATGCTTGTGCTCATTCAAAGTAAATGAGTGATTTTTCTCATCCTGACTTTACATCCTGGATTAAAACTAACATGTTTTCTCTGAACGTAGGAAGTTTGTGAACATTTACATCGGAAGAGGTCTGAAGTGTGTAGGAGAAGAGTACAGTCCACCTCTCCCCCCACCACCACAAAACGAATACCCTCTTGGATCAGAGGTCACAGAGAGCCTGGACCCACTAGTGGACGAAGAGCAGGCATTACTGAAAGGTTTAGAAGGGCATCAGGAGGACATGGAGGAGTCAGAGGAGGACGGGGAGGAGGAGGAGGGAGGAGATGATGATGATGATTAAGTGAAACATCTGAAATGTAAATTTTTGTGTTTTTATTTGAACAAACAATAAATGTGTTTTTTTTTTCTTCAGTGAAAACTGATTCTATCTTCAGGAAAATGATTTATGGTAGAAAGTGGGCACACCTCCTTTAGAGCGAACCGGGACTCTAGCTCAGAGGTCTTACCGAAGTTTTATCTGTCTGTTAAAGGAGCGTCTAAATCAGATTTGGAAGTGGTGTCTGTTGGAAAAATAAAAACCAATTATCGTTAAAGATTTAGCTTCAACATCAGTTTGCAGAAATAAAGATTATAGCTGAGCAGACATGATGAGCTAATGGCTAGTCGCTGAGGGGGCTAGTGACAAAGTGGATTCTTGTCATCACTAAATGAGGCTGCACTTGTCTGATCCCTCACATAAGCCCTGTTTGCCATGGGTGACCCTACCCGGTCATAAAGCCTCAGACAACTTAGCTCCTAGGATCATTGGGACACTCAAACCCCCCACCACGGTAAGGTGGCAGCCCAGGGAGGTAAGTAGTAATTTTAGCAGAACTATGAACATAAACTCATTCTCTGTGAACTTTTTACAATAACAGAAACGATGCTCCACACACTCCATAAACACAAAGCCTGGTTCACACAGCAGGATTTATAAATCAGCCTATTTTCAGAGCATGATGCCTCACACTTGGTGATAAAAACCCCACAGATATACCGGGGTTGGTCCTAGGTGTGTGGTGTGCACCCATCCAACAAAAATCCACTCAAACCGCTTTCACTCGTGGACATTCTCCACTCAGACAGGAAATCTCATGAAATAAAACGTGAGTAAACAAACATGGAGGAGCGAGCAGCATGAATCTTTGACCTCGCGTTCTGATTGGCTACTCATCAAATTCAACTAGCAGCACTTTAGTTTGTCCCTAAAAATCCGACCAAGACAGGAGCAGCTGAAGAACACCTGAGGATCATCAGAAGGGACTAGAAAGGTTACCTCTGATCTGACGGCACCATGTACACATTCTTTGTTCCCAATCCCATCAGAGCTGCAGCTTTGGAGAGGGAGTAGTGGCTCTGAAAGAGATCCCAGTTTAAACATGAAAAGCTTTGGCCACATAAATAAATGTTCAACGTTTGAATTCACAGCAGCAGATACGTTGTGGAAGTGGTGCTGATTCCTGATTATATGTAGCGTGAGGGCTATTGCCACATGTTGATTACTGGATTACTGTAACTCTCTTTATGCTGGGTTAGATTCCTCTCTTGTGCGGCGCCTGCAACTTGTGCAGAATGCTGCAGCCCGTCTGCTCACAGGTTGCAAGCGACGTGACCACATCACCCCTATCCTGTCCTCCTTGCACTGGCTGCCTGTACGTTTTAGGATTGATTTTAAGATTTTAATCTTGGTTTTTAAATGCCTTAATGGTCAGGCACCCTCATACCTATCAGAGCTCCTACATAGGCATGTTTCTAGGAGAGGGTTGAGGTCTGGAACCAAGTTGTTTTTAGAAGATCCCAGGACGCGCATGGTGACCCGGGGAGACCGAGCATTTTCAGCTGTTGCTCCTAAGCTGTGGAACAATCTCCCTCTAACTGTTAGGATGGCTGCAACCATGGATGATTTTAAGTCTCTCTTAAAGACTCATCTTTTTAGTTTGGCTTTTAATACTGAATGAGCAGAAACCTTCAGGCTGTTTTTATCATTGATGTTTGTTTTAATTGAAATTTTCTCTTGGCGTGGTGTCCTTTTTGTGGTTTTATTGCCATGTACAGCACTTTGGTCACTTTGTGTGTGTAAAGTGCTTTATAAATAAAGCTTGATTGATTGATTGATGTTTAACGATGGATCGCTAAAATGTAATAATTCATATAAATATGAATTATTAATCTTAATGATCTTTGAATGTTAAGTTAACATTAATCTAGGTTCTTTTACCTGTAAGTAATCCACACACTTCAGAATAATTCAGACAGAGTCAAGAAAAATAAAAATAAATGTAATACTATATTTCTCAATCAATGATGACACAGGACAATTACTATGAATGATGATTATAAACAAGATACTGAGACAATTAATGAGGTGATGTAGTGCAAGCTAGATGAGGTTGCCTAATCAGCATTAAGTGTCTTAGATCCTATGATGTCTGGGTTAAATCAAATCTGGATGTCATCAAAAAGCTGGAACAGAAGCTAAATCATCAAATGTTAGCATGTCAGGAAATCCTCGCTAAAATAGTTTCAATACAAACATTTAGAGAAGGACTCAAATGTTTGTTTCTACAAAGCTGCTGCTTCTGTTTCAGACCATTTTGTCGGGCGTTTCCATGGTTACTGATGTAGAACTCCAGCATAAGTTTAAAAAGATCTGTATTGATTGTTAAGTTTATCTAAAGACTCCACATCTCTGGTTCTTCTAGACCTCCATAGTTCACCCTGACCTCCAGATCCTGACTGATGGAGCTCATTCTTCACCATCCGGGTTGGGTTTGTGTTTGTCCTCCTGCCTCTGGAGGATGCACCACAAGTTCTCAGTGGGGTTAAGGTCCGGGCAGTTTCCTGGACCCAAACTTGTTGCTGATCCAATGATCCACCTATTGACATCCTTCCAGTCCAGCACTCCATCATGCTGAGAAGACATTGTTCATCACCAAACTGTTGTTGGAGTTCCTCTGGGAGGATGTTTAGGTACCATTCTTTATCCATGGCTGTTCTGAGGCTAAACTGTGAGTGAGTCTACCAGTTCTTTGGCTGAGAACTGCCGACACACACGCACACACACACACACAAATGGTCTCAGGATACTTTGCTGCTCGAGGACACAGGACTGGTGGGAGTGTAACCTGTTCTTCTCCAGATGATCCTTGTTCCAGAAGCTCCAAACGGTCAAAAAGAGGATCCATCAGAGAAGATGACTCTCCTCCAGTCCCCAGCTGTCCAGTCCCTGGACCTTATCAGCAGAGCATCAATTTGTCCCTCATGGGTTTCTGGTAGAGAAGTGTCTTCTTTGCTGCCCTTCTTGACTCCCGACCATCCTCCAAGTTCTCGTACTGAGCTGCTGATGCTCTCACACCTGGTGGAGCCCTGATCCCACCGCTGGACCAGCTTTAGGAGACGTCCTGGTGCTTCAGATGTAGTGGAATGGCTTCATTTTTGTGTCAAAGTGATTCATCTGTTGACTCTTCAGAACATTCTGGACTTCATACAACTGCCATCATAAAAACGGAGGCAGCACCTCCTGACTAATATTTAGATCATTCTCTAAACTTCTAACCACGGTTGTTTTCAGTAAACTACAGATCCATTTTTTAAAATCATTGTGGATCTGCCCCACATTCTGGAACCACTCAAAGCACATCTTAGTGAGGAGTGGAGTCCTACCTCCTGAGATGTTAACACGACGAGCCGTGGAGCAGAATAGAGCCCAACCTCTTTCCAGTCTGGGCAGTACCGATATCGGGCCAGGTTCATAGCGTACATGTTAGACATTGAGCCACCTGGCAGGAAAAGATCACACACTGTTGATTAGTATTTAATGTTTGACAGGAGAGGTGACCTGACATGCTGCAGATTTATTCACCTGGATTAAAGATTCCATCGCCTCCTTCTTCCCAACCAATCATCTCTATCATCTTCTTCAGCACGGCATCCTCCATGAGGGTGAAGACCGGAGCCACCTCGTACGTGTATCTGATGGAAACCGTAGTGAGTGTCATGAAGCCAGAGTTCATTTCAGTGCTGTTTAAAGAACTCACAAACTGGTTTTGATGGATTCAATAATGAAGCTCGCCACCACTGAATAAGGCTCCAGGCCTGCAAACAGCTGGTTGAAGAACCGAGGATGACCTACAGAAGGCAGTGACAGGAACTGTCATGGTTCATTCAGAAGTATCAAACCTCACCAAACACAAGAATGGATGTAACTCAGTTAATCTGATAGAAACCGCTACGTTTTGGTGTTGTAGCAGCAGCTGAGAGGCCCTCCACCCTACCAGACATCCTGGGATGGACCTCATCAACTCCTGGACATTACATGTTTAGATCAGATGCTTGTAACACCACAGGACTTACTGGTCTTGACGCTGTATCTGATGGCCTCTCTGCAGCGCTGCAGGATCTTGGATTCAGACTCTCCGTCATCTTTCAGCTCCAGGTCCAGCAGCTCCTTCAGCTGTTCAGGGGAGCGCCACTCACACACCTGATGAAGTATGAGCAATGATAAATATAAAAAACATTCTTGTTGAGACGAACAGCAGAGGAAAAGGACAGAACCCTTTTTGGGAGGTGCCTATTGTGAAGAAATAAATCAAAACATTTAGTCATATGCCACGCCCACCTATACCTAATGAAGGCCTGCTGGGAAAGCCTGGCAGTCCAGCACCTACGCAGCAGAGCTCTGGGGTTTGATGAGGTCCGCCACCCCCGCACAACGTCTAGAGGGAGGAGAACTTTCAAGTCAAAGTGCAAACGTGGAGCGTTATATCTTGTGTGTCCCTAAACAGCTGCGGGTTTTTCTAGATGACTGTGGAGCGTCGACCACAGTTGATGTGTATATTACACACTGGGCCATTAAGGTGTTGAAAACATGCGCACAGCAAGGGGGAAAGGATAACAGTTTGTTTTTACAACAGTGAATTAAAACAGACACTAGGGGGTGCTAAAACTTACTTAGTGTGCCTTTAAAATAGCCTACAGAAGGGTGAACATATCCATTATCTAACAGCTCAGACTCCCTTTGGTGGTAAGATTGTGTGAGTCTGTGTAACCTGTTATATAGGGGGTCTCTGCTTTTATTATTGTAGACTGTTTATGAATTTGTATGTTAGCTAAATATTTAGTTTCAAACAGCCATGTTTCTATTTTGATTTCAACAGTTTGAAGCTAAATTTAAGAGGTATAGATGTTAACTTTAAAGGAGTTTTTACCTTCTCGTTTACATCCGTGGCCTTCCTCACAGCCTCATCTAGAATCACTTCCATGGCCTGATGGATGAAGTCCTCGGCTGTGTCCACAGCAGCGCCATTGAGAAAAACACCGTCTTCTTTGTCTGACTTCACTGAACCTTCATAGGAAGTCTCACCTGAAAGCAATACAGGTCAAAAATAAATGCAAGCAGTGTCTGTTTTGGGGGATAAAATTAATTAATTCAACTGAATACTTAATATTTTTGGTTTTCCATGTAAATCAGGTCAGAAGTGAATATTACCATATCTGATTATGGTGCGATGTTCAAACGGTGCCATCAGCTAGTTTATTTACCAATACTTTGGTATTGTAATAATTAAAGATGTAAACCAAAGCACAAAATAAATTATTAGCATCATTTGACTTTTACTTTTAAAATTCATTCCCAGAACTGATTTTATTTGGTGCAAAATATCCTAAATGTGTGTGTGTGTGTGCTTGTGTGTGTGTGTGTGTGTGTGTGCATGCTTGTGTGTGTGTGTGTGCGTGTGTGTGCATGCTTGTGTGTGTGTGTGTGCGTGTGCGCATGCTTGTGTGTGTGTGTGTTTAGAGGTTATACGTGTGCATTTCACTGCAGCATTTTTGACAAGCTAATCAGGTTGTATGATATAGATACGGTATGCAAATAGGAGCTGCTTACGTAACTAAAGCTACATTTTCTGTGGTGAACTTTGACCCTGTTGGGGGCTGGGTCGCTCTCCTGCTGATTATGATGCAGTTGTGTCAGTGACAGATGGAAGCATTCATTCATAATGAGGAGAAACCGCAGAGATTCCACAGGTGTGCTGTACACCTAGACATTTTCCTCCATGGCTTCAGCTCATGAATGACTGGATGTGTTTTAATGAAACACTCTGGAAGTTATTCTTAATGTTCATGCACAACTGATTAACTGTTGGAGTCGTTTTAATTAATTTGGCTGCATATCTAATCAACATTATAAAACAGAAAGATATTTGAAGCTATTGATCTGGAGTTACATTAGCTGAGAGTCAATCACAACACGTCCTAACCCCCAACCCTAATGCTGTTGGTGTCAACTCTGTTTAGGAAAATATCTGACAAACCACTGGATGGTGGATGAGATGCATTTCTTTAACTTCCTCATTAAAATGAATCCAAGTACAGTTTGGTTTTCTGGTAATTGTTGTAAAATTCTGTGACCTGTTCTTCTGTTATAGTACCTAATAAAATATGTACCAGACTATAAAGATGTATCCTGGTGAATCTGATATTATCTCATGTTCTAATGAAGTGTAGAAAGGGTTGAGTGATGAACTCACCGTTCACGTGTCTCTCCATGCCTGCCGTGTGTTGTCCGCTGCCGTTTACTGCACCCATACAGTGAGATGTCTGTATATATACTCAACAGGCCGGACTATCTGATGTCATGGAATTTCCCATTGATGTCTGTGAACGTTAAACAAGCAGCCAAATCTGTACCATGAAGCAAAGCAGCCTGATTATCCCCCCACTACCAGCTGAACCTTAGCTTGTGTTTAATGTTGTTTCCTTCCTACATGTTGATTTTTCTGTAAAAGCATAGCTCCACATTTAAATCCAGTCAGGTAAAAGGTTTCACAAGAGCTAGTTAGAACTGTATTCAGTCACAATTAGACCACAATACTTCTCCTTCCTTCAGCCATATAAACTAATTAGCTTGTTAAAGATAAGACTATAGGCTGCTATCACAAATCATCAACCTTAATGAACTCAGTTGCCCACTGCTTCCAGCAAGCACCCTGGTCACCTTTAGTCCATAAATGAACCTGTAGTTAATAATTGAAGAAATGAAATCTGTGATCTTTAGGAAAGCATCACAACAACATGCAGTAGATAAAGCTAAAAAACATTAACACAGGATTTTTGGTACCCACCTTAAAGCTGCAACAGCAAATCTGCAAAACAAATTAGCTAAAAAAATTATTTTCATGCCTCTTAACAACGTTCTAACATCGTATAGCTATACATATTTTGTGGAGATTTAAAATAATAATAATAATAAAGTGGTTAAAATCCTCCACCAATAACACGTTTCAGACCAGAACCAACCTCTGGACCATCCTCACTTCCCTGGGTCCTCCACTCATCACACACTCACGTATTCAGCACCAGAACACCACTGGTGTGAGAGGTTCTCCCTCAATAACATCAGAGAAGGAGGAACAGCCGGCTGCTACCACTTCAACTTTAGGACAAACTACCAGAGTCCCAGAGAGAAAAACACCATTTGAAGTCACGGACAACAGAAGACGTTTGGACCTAGAAAACGGAGACTGGTGATAAGTTGATGCTTTGAAACCAGTCAGGGAACATTCTGGGAATATTCTGGATCAGCACCATGATGCAAACTAAATAGCCATAGTATATGCAGTATTCTGGAAATGGTGTGTGTGTGTGTGTGTGTGTGTGTGTGTGTGTGTGTGTGTGTGTGTGTGTGTGTGTGTGTGTGTGTGTGTGTGTGTGTGTGATATCAGACTCTAGATGAATGTGTGTTGTTGGTATTCAGCCTGATGTAAAGGATGGTGTTAGGTTGGTAGCAGAGCTCTCAGGTTTAGTGTAAAGGTCAGAGTGAGATCATGGAATTGGATCAGGAATTTCCTACAGACAGGAAAAAGATCACAGCCAGCATAGCAGCATTTATCACACTGGATAACTTTCTGTGGTTGCATCCTGTTCCATGTACTTCCTGGATGAGTGACTATTTAAGGATGAATTAACAAAATGACAAATACAGAAAGAAGGACAACTTCGATGTGTTCTCCCTTTTTTCTCCTTTTTTTAATGCATTTAAGATTAAAGCCATCAGTTTGTCACACACACTGGTGTGTGGTGAAAATTGTCCTCCGCATTTGACCCATCCCCGTGGGGAGCGGTGAGCTGCAGACATGGCTGCGCTCGGGAACTATTTGGTGGTTTAACCCCCCAATCCAACCCCTTAATGCTGAGTGTCAAGTGAGGAGGCATTGGGTCCCATTTTTTCAAGGTCTTTGGTATGACCCGACTGGGATTTGAACCCCGATCTCCCAGTCCCGGGGTGGACACTCTTCCACTAGGCCACCAGAGCTGGTGCATTGCATCACCACCTTGTATCAGAACGGAACTCAGTATGGGAGATAATCAAAATCAAATAACTTGAACTTGGATCAGGGGCAAAAATGTGGTCATAACATCCCTAGAAATAAGTCAGCTTTATAAACTAAAGCAATTCTTAATGAAATAACATTACCTTCAATTAATAACACAAAATGAAATATTTAGCCTAGTTTATATTATTTTGTTTAAACCCAAGGGTCTCTCATCATCTAAATTTTCACAAACATGTCGGATCAAGAATCTGCTTAAAAATCTTGCTCTATATGTGTGTCTAGAGTGAATCTAAACATAGATAATCCATGTGTACTCATGATGAGCCGAGAACATTTAGTGAATCTGTTATGAATTTCTATATTTGGGTTGGGATCATAGAAATAGAAGCATTGTATTGATAGACTTAACCCACGTCATGACATCACCATCTGAGAAAATCTTTGTCATTTTAAAATGGTGATTATAATATTTTATTGATTATATGTACATGTTGATAGCATTCTCCGTGTAAACATCAGTAAAATGGTTCGCTTTATTCTTTATTAATTTAATAAACGTGTTCAGTAAAATGTAAAATGGCCGTTAACATGTTTGTATTGGAAAAGCATCCAACCCCCACCCCCCACCCCCCAAATCATAACCATTCATTCATTCATTCATTCATTCATTCATAAAAGAAATAAAAAAAATAAAACTGAATTCCTTTATTTGTGTTAATTTCCTTTCTGAGTAGTAGCTCAGAAGGTAGAGGGGGTTGTCCAGTGACCAGAAGGTTGTAGGTTCAATCCCGTTGTGTCCTTGGGCAAGACACTTAATCCTCCTTACCTGCTGGTGGTGGTCGGAGGGACTGATGGTGCCTGTGTTCAGCAACCTCGCCTCTGTCAGTGCGCCCCAGGGCAGCTGTGGCTAAGATGTAGCTCATCCCCACCAGCGTGTGAATGTGTGGATGACTGTTTGTGTTATGAAGTGCCTTGGGGGGTTGTAGAATCCTAAGAAGGTGCTGTACAAATACAGGCCATCTACCGTTTACCATGTTATACCTGCGTACTCTTGTTTTGAACGGTGTTCCTGGTGGTGAGGTATTTTTATTATCTTTTTACAATGTTTGTAATATTCCAATCCATTTTCCTTTTCTTATCCGGGTTCGGTTCGCGGAGGCAGCAGCAGCTGATTCTACCTTCAGCTGTGACCTCCCAGGAAAGTTTTTCCCCAC
Source organism: Aphyosemion australe (assembly GCA_006937985.1). NCBI lineage: Eukaryota > Metazoa > Chordata > Actinopteri > Cyprinodontiformes > Nothobranchiidae > Aphyosemion > Aphyosemion australe. Next base: position 1,442,849 of record SSNS01000005.1, on the reverse strand, counting down.
ATGACTTGAACTTTGGTCGCTCTGCAGGCCTGCATGCGCTACATCTCCTCCTTCCTTTTGTCTGCACATGAATGGAATGACTTATGTGACTGGTATCCACCGACTCTTAGCTTCTGTAACTTTCCACTCTAAGGTCAGATTCTGTAACTTTCCACAGCAAGTGAGAGGCCAATGTTCATTCTAACGGTTTAGTATCACTGCAGCATTCAGCCAACTCACATTTGTTACACAATCTTCAGTGTGACTCCAGTTCTCTCGGACCATGTGTGTTTGACTGTCCCTCTTCACCTGTGCCTTGCAAAAGGATACTGATGATGATGATGATGATAATAATAATTATTATTATTATTATTCCAGTCTGGTTTCTAACCCTCATTACAGTAACTGATGATCTTCTAATGGCAGCTGACTCAGGCTTACAGGAACACTTGTCAGTTTTGGCTTGTTTTTAGCACCCCCTAGTGTCCGTTAGTGAAAGCAAAAGTGAAACTTATCTCCTGGCTGTGCGTTCGTCTTTTTAACACCTTAATCTAACAGCTGAAACGTCTCCTCAGCCTTCATTAGTGTCTACAGGAGCGGTTCATCACTAAATCAAACACATCAGCTGTGTTCATGATCTAAAACATGCAGGAAACATGCTGGAAGCAGACTGCAGCACCAGGCATGTCAGCTCCACTTTACTAAGTCCAACAGGGACCGGACCGCCACTCTGAAGTTGCAAGTGTGGTATTCTGGCCACAGAGGGCGGTGAGGGTCTGAGTGACATCATTAACCCTGTAAAGCAGGCCTATTCAATTACTTTCTCTACTGGGCCAGATTTCTAAATCGCGGATCAGCTTAGGGCCGGATACACAAATCTTTATTATGTATTTTACTGACAACATTTAAATATTAAATTTTAATATTTTGACTGATTACCTCCACCACTCCTACAAATACAACTAAAATAACAGCAATGCACGTCTTCTTATTGTTTTAATGATGGGCATCAATTCAACAGTTGCAGAGCTGGTAATACAAATGTTTTTATGGTTTTTAACCTGCATTAACTCGATCGCAGCTACTAAATGAAAATTAACAAATAATAGCATAGCAGCTATGCAAAATAAACATATGTGACAAGGTGGACAAAACAGGTCCCGGGTGGGACTCGAACCGCGGACTTCCAGGGTGGGAGGCACGCACGCTAACCAGTCAGCCAAACGTATATACTCGTGGCCCAGCAGCCCAGGTGCATGATCAATCGGGATCCGGTGACAGGATGCTTATTGTCACACATATTTTTCCATCCAAGCTGGATTAAAAGCGGATTTTAGATTTTTTTTTTTGGGGGGGGGAAGCCTCCAGAAAACAAAAGAAGATGCAGCAACAGTGAGTTATGGGGTAAATTGTCATGTATGCGGTCCAATATAATGTGTTTACAGTTTATTTTTAGTTTATTTAGTCCTTTTTTTGTATTTTAGAGACTTTTTAACACGGACACATTTTTTTCCCTCATTCTCCACCTCTTCATGCACTCGCCACCTCTAAACCCACGTTTCCCGTCATTTCCGTCCACGAATAAAACGCTTGCTGCTCCTTTTCCCGTCTTCCAGCTAAACAGCTGAGCTGTCAGCTGGACATCCTTCCTTCTCATCCTCCTTTATACAAAAAACCACTAAACTACAGAGAAGTAACTATCTATCTGTCACAAATTGCTCCAGTATCTAAAGTTTTGCCGTCAATGTCTGTCTCAGTGTTTTCTCCGCTCCGTGACAGCGCCTCAGCGCACCTTTTGACACCTGCTGTCAGATCACGCAGCAGCCATCCTCTCCCTCAGCAACAAAACGCTACTGAACCCATTCTTAGTTTAATTATTTTAGTATAACTCTGGTTTTATTTGGTCTGTTAACAAAAATAAAACGGGTGTGTAGTCTATAATCCGCATTTTAAGCATAAATTGAAACCAGAGTCTTGCTGCTGCGGCGTCCCAAAGGTGTGTTTTTATTGGTCAACTGCAGACATAGACATGAGTACGTAGATGGGCAGCTCCAATAGGCAGCACCAGTCCACGGGGTGTCTACATATATATGTCTGTGATTGCTAAAATGGTGTTGCGTTCAAGTGCAATATCAGTGTGGGAATTTTGAAACTCGCACGCAAAAACTGTTTTTAACTGGGTTTTTTCTGTTGGTGGTTGGGGGATAGGGCCAGGCGGGCCACCTGGTGAGGGCCCGCGGGCCGGAAGTGGCCCGCGGGCCGCCATTTGAATAGCCCTGCTGTAAAGGGTCATTTTAGCACAAACTGGCTCAAGAACATGATTTAAATATGAAAAAGTTGCATAGTACCACCCTTTCTCATTGAAACTATAAACTTTTCCTATTTATAGCGCCCCCTAGAGTTGGATTGGGATGAAAATAGACACACGTTTGAAAAGTATTGTCAACTTTTCTGACGTTATGCTAGAAAAAGTTTTGTATTTGATAAAAAACTGAAACTCCTAAACTTCCAGAAGTTTTCCAAAACCCTTTAGAATAATCCGCCAGCTGCTGCTGCTGGTTGTCTGGCTAAGTTTCCCCTTGATAGGCTTTAAACTGTGGGAGGAGTCAACTTAAATAGGTGTTGTCTATTACACAACGTTAACGTAACTCTATAAACAAAGTTCAATACTCATCTGATGCACCATGATTCAAAGAACACGCAACACAGAAAACTGTTGTGTAAACCTAACAGTTCTGCAGAAATTTGAAAAAAGCAAATTAGTATGGATGCAATAGCACCACCTAGTGGGCATGTTCGGGGATCACAAATATGTATAGGGTGTGTGATTTACTCAACAAAATCTTATAATTATCTAATTTTGCCATCAGTGTGTGCAAGGAAAACATCTGACCCCAACTTTACCCCAACATACTAATGCAAATAAGCAGGCATGTCAACAGTCACACGGTGAGGGACGTACGGGACTGATAGAAAACATGGATCCAAGTCAGCTGTCTGTCAAAACAGCATTTTGGGATTTTAGGGGTGTAAAAATGTTGCTATTACTTCAAACTGAGGCTGTTCAGGAGGTTATGGACCTCAGGTAAGACAGAAAAGATGAACGACTTTCACACAGAAACACTTCAGAATGGCTGAAAGGTTCCTTTGTGACGCGTCTCTCCACCCATGTAGGGTTAGGGTGTTGTTGTCCGAGCATCTCTACGCTTCAGCTCGGTTTAACCTCTCCTTAGGGTCATGTGACCCTGATGACAGATGAAAGAATAAACAGGAACAGAACCAGAATACTGAAAACCTTTAATACAGAAGAGATTTACAATATCTTACACATCAGACACATACGGTTGGTAAGGCAGAACGGACCTGCTTTGGCTTTTTGTTCTCAACAAGTTCTAACAGGTTCTCCTAACGTCCTTGATCAACAACAGGAGGAGGATAACTTCCCTTTGTGATTGATTCACCTGTAAACATTCAGTTTGGTTACAATCTGCTTATCTGACACACACACACACACGCACGCACGCACACACACACACACACACACACGCACACACACACACACACACACACACACACACACGCACACACACACATTGGTTCTGGGCCACAGATACATGTGAGTCCCACTAGAGTCCCACCCCCTGGTGAACCTCATCTCACTGGTTGTCAGTAACGGAGCAGTCCACAGCGATGATGTTCTGTATCTGGCTGATCTTCACCTCCTCCTCTGGGATGTCCACCGCTATCGGCATCTTCTGCTCCTCCAGGATCTTCTCTGCTGACGAGCTGCGGCTGGACAGTTTGTCCTGCTCGTCCTCCAGTTCCCACAGGCGCTCTGCGACGCAGTGGGCCGTGAGGCGGGCCTCGGGGTCGTGGTCCCAGCACTCCTTGATTGTGGCGCAGATCACGCTGATGCCCTGAAGAAGAGAAAGGACACCTGACTGAGACAGCCACCACAGCTCTGTTGTTCTTCTCTTTGGTGTTGGTCCCTAGGAAGTATCATCCTTTAAGTCTCCTCACACCAGACTTTTTCTAACCAGAACTCCATGCTGGTGAACTTCACATGACTCATCTGCACCACACCTCCTGCTGATCTGCAAACAGCTGACCTGATGCCTGAGCCAGCTGTCGGGGATCTCCGGCCTCCCTTTGTCTCTCAGGACGTTGTCCTTCATGCTCTCCACACAGGGGTGCTCTCGCACTTTGGAGCCGAACGCTGGCTCATAGTCCTTCACCTCTGAAACACATCAGACCAGACAGCATCTGCATGCATGAGTTAAAACCAAGAGAAGGTGAGGAGAAGCTGCTGGGGTCACCCAGTTCAACCCAACAGCGTTACATGAGTTTATCGTTCCACCTCACATCTCTGCAGAAAACAGATGAAGGTTAAAGGTTTGTGGGAGTGAGTCCACCAACATCATGGTTACCACAATGAGACACGTGACATGAAGACGCACAAAAGCATCAAGTCATTTCTGTAAAAGTGTGTTTTGTTCTAGAGCCATGGTGGTTCTGGTGAGGAAGCAGATGAGTTATAAATAACCACATCCTCCTCCTTTTACAGCTTCAGGTCCCCATGAAGCTCCAGCAGCACCAGGAGCTGGTCCAGCTGTGGGATCAGAGCTCCACCAGGTGTGAGAGCATCTGCAGCTCAGTGAGGAGAAGACTTGGAGGATGACCTGGAGTTAGGAAGGACAGTTACGTCTCTGGAGCAGTAGACAAGTCAAAAAGGCAACTGGACATCTTCGTTTGCTTGAAGACGTTTCAGCTTTCATCTAACAGATTTCAGTTCTGATCCTGGGTTCCTCATGAGTCGCTATGGAAATGCCCCACTGATTAGAGCCTTGACGAAGCTTTCTGATCCCTCTATGTGTCCTCAAACAGAGGAGGTTGGGAGGAGCTGGACCTCCACTCAGGAAGCTGGAGGCCCAGGATTGGGACGTGTGGGGGGAAAGCTGACTCTGCAGGTCTGCACTTCCTGCTTCCACATGTGGAACTTCCTGTGACTTGAGCCGAGCTTGAGCCAGGCCAAACTACCGCGGCTTGTTTATGCCACACTTTCCTGGACAGCAGACAGCCCAGAACACAGATTGTGAGGAGGTAGAAGGTCCCATCTCATGTCTTTTTGTTGCTCTGGATCTTAAACTCCTGTGTTTACTGTTTTAGGAGGAAGGACTGTACGTTCTCTACGAGGCCAGCTCTTTCTAAGTTATGAGAAGAATTTATTCTGTGGTTTGAGACCAGATTTCACCACCGAGTGTAACCTGAGCCTGTCTCACTTTCCCCTGGCTGTCTAGTGCACTCATCTCAGGGACAGGAAGTGGTTTACGACAGTTTCCCTTTTAGATTATCTGTCTGAGACCAATGTGGCCTGGAGGTTAGCTGTCTGGGCTCAGCCACATCCAGAAAAACTGCTTCAACATCTCAGACTGAAGGGATGAGAACAACACCACAGCGCTACCAAATAAGCTCCCCGTCCTCCACCAGAACAAACCCCTCCAGCCACACATCTAGGACGCTGTGGGCTGAATTCCTGTGGTAGAACATCAGGCCAGCTGCTGGTGTTGGTAGTAAAACCAGTGTGTGTGTGTGTGTGGGTGGGGGGGGGTTTCACCAGCTGCCTTGTTAAACAGTGAATTTCCTCCACCAGACTTTCTATTTCCTTTTTTAAAATATAATTTTATTTGTTTTAACATTGATTTTAAAATCTAATATTTTTGTTTCCTCTGTTATTTTTTATTTATTTTTTTGCTCACTGCTGTGACCCCCCCCCCCCCCCCCCCCACTGATTTCTAGCTGCTTGTTTCAAATTAAGTCAAAAACAAAAGCACAATCTAAAACTTGTCAAAAGTATGTTGACACGTGGGACCCTAAAGGGTGAGCAACACCATAGGTGGAGACTTATTTCAAGCAGACGTCCTGTTAGAAAAATTCCTGGAAAGGCAAGGACCGAGAGAGCGGCGCTGAGGCAGTGATTGACAGCACCCCCCTCAACCCCCCGTTTCAGAGTTTCTCAGTCAGAAAACCGAGTCGTCGTTACCAAAGCGCGCGTGCACACGAGCACACAAGCGTAGCAGACTCACTGCTCAGGAGAACGAGCAGACTCAGAGCAGCAGCAGGCTGGAGGATTTCCTGTCCACCGCGATCATTACAAAAAAAGGGGGAGGAGAAGTTTTTTAAGGAGGCGAGCGGCTCCGAGCCCTAACGTGTCATATCGGCAGGTGAGTGGCTGAGCCAGGTGGAGTCCAGTGCAGCGCAGCCACGTAGTACGGTAGAGACGTCACCCTGCAGCTCTACAGCATCAGCTGTGGCTGATTCTAGATCAGTGTGGAGCAGAGATAGAATTACAGTTTTGGGCTGAAATATTCAATTTTACCTAAGTTGCACTAAACTGCCTAAATAATGATTACACATGTCTACAGCACTATTAGACACTCATCTATACAGGTTATCAGCAACAACAGCTGATGTAGGTGTTACTGTCTTTTTACGTTCATTTGGACAGCCACCCAGAGTCCCTGTTAGCCTGAAAGCAGGTTTAAAGCCAATAGTTGCCTCTTTCCACACACCACAAGGCTGATGCTTGGCATTATGCAAACTCCATGCTCTATTTCTTCTGCAGACCCAACAACCCTGCCACGCCTGCTGGCTAATTTAGGAGACGTTCATAAAAATGCTCAGAGAATGTGCTATAACTGACAACAACAATAACAACGCCAGAGCAGGCTAGTGTTTCAGGCTGCTATCCTGTTCCCCTGATGTTGCTGTGCAGAGAGAGGAAAGCACGCGCACACACACACACACACACGCACGCACGCACGCACGCACACACACGCACGCACACACACCACCGAGTCAAAACCACCGAATGGGAGAATGAATGTAATTCTATGGTCTCAGACAGATTTAGAACAGAGCACAAGCTGTTTAACAAAGCCTCAGAAATCTCAGTCAGATCTTTGTCTGAATCACGGTGGAATGAAAAAAGGCAACATCAGCCGACTTTTGTGGAGTAAAAGTTTTACAACTTTTTCCATTCACTGATGTTTCTTCTCCTCCCTTTGTGGGAAAATCCATCCATGGTGGTAGATGAAGTGGCTCTTCTCAGTGGTTCTTTGCAGTCAAGTGTAAAGTGACTAGGTTGGGACTTGGGAGGTCCAGGTAGAGCAACAGCTGCACCCCAGGGCAGGCCACAGGCCATTTACCATTTATATGATAAGAGTTTTTCATCTTGAGACAATTGAGGTGGATCTTGAACACAGTTCTGACCTTCATGTGGGCCGGGTGTTTTCCCAGAATGAAGCTCCTTCAGAATGCTTTAGAGCAGTGAAACCCTTCAGGAGCTATTAAAGCCTCTCTCTCTACCTTGCAGAGTGAACTCTCCTTCACAAACACATTAGTGACACCAGCCAGTTGGATCAGGTAGAAATGCTGCTTCAGCTCCCTCTCCTGACTTTCTGCCCAAAGAAGGAGAAGAACAGAGTCCGGATTGTCTCCCTCACACATCAGACATTCCTGAGATTCCTGGTGCAGACCTGGAGTTCATGCTGAGGTGCCGTCTGACAGACAGGACCATCAGCCGCCCTGCTGATAGAAAGACCCTCATCCAGCACATTACATGTGGTTCCTTCTGTTTGTAGACCTTCAGCTTACATTCATTTAATATTCATGAGTTTGACTTTTAGTTGAATAAACCCAGACATCCTCCGTGGTTTTGCCAGTGGAGTGGGACTCATGGAGTAAATCCACTCACATCCTGAGGCAAATAAACAACCTGGTTTATTTCAGGCTGTTTCAGATTGAAACATCCTGGGGAATAAATGAATAAAACACCCTGTCTTTTATTATTGTGAGTTTTTGGTCTTAATCTTACAGTCTTTGTTCTTTCCAGCCAGCACCAGTCCAGCATCTAGTCAGATATAATCTGAAAAATGCGCTAGTGGTTATGTTGGAGAGAATATTTTAATCCCATATCTGTAATCTGAAACTTTTAAAGTAACCCCCTTCAGCCCATGGATCACAGCATCTGAACCATCACAGGTACAAAAAGACCCATAAACTTCTCAGGACGAGCATGTCCTTCAAAAGCACCCTGACTGGGTCGTTTGTCTCTGACTAGGTTGTTTGTCTCTGACTGGGTCGTTTGTCTCTGACTGGGTCGTTTGTCTCTGACTGGGTTGTTTGTCTCTGACTGGGTCGTTTGTCTCTGACTGGGTCGTTTGTCTCTGACTGGGTTGTTTGTCTCTGACTTGGTCGTTTGTCTCTTTCCATCATTATGGATACCACGCAGGACATATCCAAAAAAGGTCAGTTGAGTCAGGTGTATAGATATGTCCATATTGAGAGAAATGAAAACAATATTGCTACAGATATCGTAATTAGGGAGGCCTTTTTGGGGTTTGAGCAAACACTGGACACTTCTGCTTCTGAACTGAAAAACAAAATCCTTGGCAACATTGCAAGCAACGGATTTGACCTTGCAAAGTGTAGAGGACAAGGATACGATGGTGCAGCTAATATGAGTGGTGTCTATTCAGGGGTCCAAGCTCGTATAAATGAGATAGAGCCACTTGCCAAATATGTGCATTGTGCTGCACATAACCTAAATTTGGCATTAAATGACTCAGTTAAGCACATCACAGAAATGAGAAACTTCTACAACACAGTTGAGGCCCTTTATCTATTTTTCAGCCAGAGTATTAAAAGGTGGTCACTTCTGTCTGACTCTGACGTTACCCTGAGGCGTCTTTGTCCCACACGATGGTCCTCAAGATATGACGCTCTCTCTGCTCTGAGGTATCGATACGTGGATGTTTTGAAAACCCTAACCAAAATTGCCTTGGTGGATGAAAAAAAGGATGTGCGGGAGGAGGCCGCAGCCTTAAAGGTCAATGTGGAAAAATTCCATTTCATCATGCTCATTGTCCAACAAAGCAAAGTACTCGAAAACATCAATGCAGTGTCCCAAATGCTGCAATGCAAAAATGCTGACATTCAAAAGGCTGTATGTCTCATACAAAATACTGTCCAGGAACTAACAGCATACAGAAGTGACTTCACCACTGCAAAGAGGAGTGCTCAGGTTGTTGCTCAAAAGTGGGGAGTGTGTTGTGAGTTCACACAAGTTCGAGCAAGCGAACAAAACGGCATTATGATGAGCTGTGCGAGGATGAGAGGCTCAGCGACCCTGAGAGCCTCTTCAGGGTCAATGTCTTTAATGCCAGTCTGGACATTATTATCAATGAGCTTCAGCAGAGATTTGTTTCTCTGCGTGAAACCAGCGAACTTTTCAAGTCTCTCCACCCCTCAGAACTGAACAGCGCCACTGATGATGCCCTGTATGAGCATGCACAGCGACTTGCTGATCACTACAAAAGGGACTTAAGCCAAATGTTCCCAGGACAACTCCTCACTTTCAGAAGCTGTTTCAAGATGGAAATAGCCAAAGGGCCATCAATTAAAGATTTGGTGAAGATGCTTGTTGTGGATCACAACTCTGTGGCAGCAACACTGAGTGATGTTTGTACAGCATTGTTCTTGTACCTCACAATACCAGTGACTGTAGCAACAGCAGAGCGGTCATTTTCCAAACTCAAACTGATCAAGACCTATCCGAGCAGCTCTATGGGACAGGACCGTTTGAGTGGATTGGCCATACTCTCAATGGAGAACAACACAGCGAGGAAATTGGATTTCTCTTCTCTCATCGATGAGTTTGCTGAGCAGAAGGCACGCAGAGTTCAGTTTTAAATTGGTGAGTACAGTCTTCTATTGTTACAGTTAATCTGCTTATCATGTTGTGGTTAAATGGCTGCTGTGCCAGGAGTGTGTATGTGTCAGTCACCAGCTGCTTTTGCTTTTTGATTTTATGCATTTTGTGGTGATTATAGAAAACTGAAGTCAACAACAACACATGGGATTTATAACTATTTTAGGGGATCCAGATCTTGAGTATCTGTTCTTTTCAAAGAGCTTGATTTATATATATAGAAGCTTTATATATATATATATATATATATATATATATATATATATATATATATATATATATATATATATATACATATAATATTTAAGAAACCCTGCACAAAGTAACTCATTTTACTCGGCAAATATCTCTGTAAATAATTATTCTGAAAAAAATTCAGACCAGACTCAATTAAACTCAAACTTTGCATCAATAATTGTTTCACTGCTGTGATACGAGTTCAAATTATAATGACATTATGCTTACAATTGACTTGGGTAGAGTAAATTTAATTGATCAACATTATTAAAAAAAACAAGGTGGCACCATAACTCTGCTCTATCTATCTATCTGTCCGTCCGTCCGTCCGTCCGTCCGTCCGTCCGTCCGTCCGTCCGTCCGTCCGTCCGTCCGTCCGTCCGTCCGTCCGTCCGTCTATCTATCTATCTATCTATCTATCTATCTATCTATCTATCTATCTATCTATCTATCTATCTATCTATCTATCTATCTATCTATCTATCTATCATCTTCTAAAACATACATACTGGGGGGGGGGGGCTACAGCAACACTTGCACTGGGGCCCAGTTCAAACTTGCTATGCCACTGCTCTGACTGGGTTGTTTGTCTCTGACTGGGTTGTTTGTCTCTAACTGGGTCATTTGTCTCTGACTGGGTTGTTTGTCTCTGACCGCGTCGTTTGTCTCTAACTGGGTCATTTGTCTCTGACTGGGTCATTTGTCTCTGACTTGGTCGTTTTTCTCTGACTGGGTTGTTTGTCTCTGACCACGTCGTTTGTCTCTAACTGGGTCATTTGTCTCTGACTGGGTCGTTTGTCTCTGACTTGGTCGTTTTTCTTTGACTGGGTTGTTTGTCTCTGACCACGTCGTTTGTCTCTAACTGGGTCATTTGTGTCTGACTGGGTCGTTTGTCTCTGACTTGGTCGTTTGTCTCTGACTGGGTTGTTTGTCTCTGACCGCGTTGTTTGTCTCTAACTGGGTCATTTGTCTCTAACTGGGTTGTTTGTCTCTGACTGGGTCGTTTGTCTCTGACTGGGTCATTTGTCTCTAACTGGGTTGTTTGTCTCTGACTCGGTCATTTGTCTTGTAAGAACAGGAAAACCTCTTTATTGTAGGATAAAAAAAACACCCAACTATACCTGACAACCATTCAGTCTGCTCTAGTTCATCTCAGAGTTTGTTGCTTTTGTCTTTTCTCAACATCTTTGCCTTGAGCTTTGGTGTCTGCTCACGTGTCACATGCATATAAACGTTTACAAAATTTATGCACAACTCAAAATAGAAATGCCAAAGCTAATTATTATAGAGATAGTTTGACAAATGATTTAAATAATCCAAAGCAATTTTGGAGGAGACTTTAGTTGGTAAGAATAATAAAGCTTCTAATAATATGATACTAAACAATGAAATAACTAATGACCCAGCTGTGATCTCCAATGCCTTTAGCTTGCTTTTTTCTCAAAGTCCGCCTGTTGACTCTGTTGGTCCTAATGCTGTCTCGTCTCTATACAGCCAGCCTTGTAACTTTTCATTTAACTTTAGACAGGTTACTTCAATCGAAGTTCAACAGGCCATTGATAGGCTTTCTCCTAGCAGTGGTTCAGGACCTGATGGCATGGAGAGTAGATTTATCAAATTAGCATCTCACGTTTTCTCACCCCCTTTGGCTGTGCTTTTTAATATGTCTTTTGATACCTGCGAAGTGCCTTTTGCTTGGAAATGTACTAAAGTCATTCCTTTGCATAAAGGTGGTGACGTACAAATTCTGAACAATTACAGGCCAATATCAATAATCAATAATGTGGTTAAAGTTTTTGAGAAATTAATTTTTAATCAAATATATGACTATCTCTCAGATAATAATTTACTTACTCAGTTCCAGTCAGGCTTTAGAAAACACTTCTCAACATCCACTGCTCTCCTGAAATTTACTAATGATGTTTTTTCTAGTTTTGACAACAATTTGTGCACTGGTGCTATTTTCTTAGACCTTTCCAAAGCGTTTGATTTAGTTGACCACTATCTTTTATTGGATAAACTGCAAGCTATAGGCCTTTCAAGATCATCTCTACTTTGGTTTAACTCTTATCTTCATCATCGTCACCAGAGTGTGTCATACAGGGGCTGTCAATCAGCATTTACTAGTATAACTAAGGGTATTCCTCAAGGTTCTTCTCTGGGACCTTTATTAGGCCCGAGCAGCGAAAGCGCTGCGAAGGCCTCTTGTTATTCTCTATTTTTGTTAATGATATACCACTTTGCTGCACAGACTGTAATATTCATCTTTATGCTGATGATACAGTTATCTACTGTAGCAAGCCAACCATCTCCGGGATAAACCTCTCTCTACAACACGACTTTAATTCTGTTCAACAGTGGTTATTAGTCAACAAACCTCTTCTTAATAAAACAAAGTCCTATTCCTTACTGTTTCATAGGAAAGTTTTGGATATAGGTGAAAAAAAGTATTTTTATTTTATTATTTTAACTATCCAGATGATCTAAAGTCACATTTAGTACATTATAACTCGCTTCATAGTCTGAGACATGATGCTCAGATCTTTTTTAGTGTTCCTAGAATGAAAAGAGAGGTAGGGAAATATGCTTTTTGTTTTAAGGCTCCTAACGATTGGAATAATCTCCCTTTACCTCTCCGCTCCATATCTTCTTTTACAACATTCCGAAGAGCTCTGGTTGAACATCTCAGGAATATTTGCCAGTGTTATTAATTGTTTACCCTGAACATTACTAATGTTTAAGGTCCTCATAGCATGTATGTGGTGGGGTGGGTTTGAGCATTGTGAGCCATTGTGTTTGTGTGTGTGTGTGTGTGTGTGTGTGTGTGTGTGTGTGTGTGTATGGTGATGTAACACTGTCTGTAACTGTATTTTTTGTTCTGCTGTCTTGTACACTGCTGTATTGACGTAATAGAGGACCCCCTTGAAAATGAGATATATCATCTCAAGGGGTTAATCCTCCCTACATATGTTAAAATAAAAAAAAATAAACATGTTCACCCGTTACTATGTGTGTTTGTGGCATGTACAGGCACACTGACCTCCGATGGCTTTGCATCTTGATGTTATTTCCCACAGTACCAGGGCCATGGAGTAAATGTCAGTCTGCGTGAATGATTCAATGTTTTCCAGATTGAGTCGGGCCTCCAGCACCTCAGGCGCCATGTAGCGGGCAGTACCCACCTGCAGGAAAAATAATCACACAGGTTCACACATGAAAGAGTTGGATGCTCTGCATTGCTCCAGTTTATCATCTCAGCTGATTCTGTTTAAAAAAGCTAAACTTATGTCAGTGTTTACTTTCATTTACAATATATTTTCCTGGCTGGAGCTCAGCAGAAACTCCCCACGTGATCATGACACCACCCTCTGTTGCGCCAAGGCGTAATGTGCATTCACAAGTCCAGCATTGCAGCAATATTATTACCAAGTGTGGCGGCACGAATGACGCAAAATTCCTGCAACGCCATGCCACCATGGTGTGTCTTATGAACGCACCGTGGCGGCATGGCTGCCTGATTTTTCAGCATGGTATGTCTTATAAAAAGGGCTTTTGTGTGTGTTGGTGCAGCCCATGCACGCATGCATGCACAGTGTAATTACCTGGCTGAGTGGGCGGGGAAGACCAGTCTTTTCATTGCAGGCTTAAAGCAGCAATCCAGAGTTTTCCCCTTTCAGGAATTATGTATGATTTTTCAGAAATCCATAAAAGTGATCGTGTTATCATGTAGTGTGATGTAATGTAAGCGATACGTCTTTTTGTTTTTTATTGCTAAGCCCGCCTAGCCTGGCAAGCCATCCTATATATGTGTATATATAGTCTGGCCACGAACCATTGAGGGCTCTCAGTCGTGAGGCGGGATCTACGGTTGTCTTTCAAAATGTCAGCACGCAATTGGATAGCGCTAGGACCAATCAGAGTGACGAACAACGTGACGTAATCACGGCGACGGAAAAGAGGGAGGCATTAATGGCGTCTAACATCAATGATTTCTGTCGTTTTTGTATGAAAACATGTGAATATCAGGTGTACTGGGACATTGCACTACTTTGTTTGATAAAAATAAGAAGCCGCTAAGTATATCAGACAGACTTACGCACGTTGGAGTCTAAATAATCCAATGTTGATGACAAAGCCGTTTCAAACCAACGTGGTTCCTGAGTTGCCGCCATGTTGCTTGGGTTTGCGGCTGCAGCGCTGACGTCATCGGCTACTGCCGCTCTGTGATTGGCCCAAAATATAGAGCGCTGTGATTGGACAGCCACAGGCTGCGAGGGTTCCTATGAAGCGTGCCTAGACCAAACTCTGCAAAGCAAGACTTTGGTCTAGTTCACTAGGCTAAAGCCCGCCCTCTTCCCTGTAAAATCCATGCAATAGGAAACTGAGTGCCGACGAGGACTAACCAATAGCGTTAGACTACCGCTTACGTGCTTCAAATTTAAGGAAGTACCTCAGCTGATGCAGCGTTGATGAACCTTTCACGAACAAGTAAGTCTTTAAAATATAAATATATGAAAACACAACATCACATAAGAATAAATCTTGTAAAACAACGTGTTTTAGCTCTGTTTGTCGGCTACAAAAGCACATTCATAAACAAGAAACCTGTCGTCGCCATCTTAAAAATTCTAAGCAACGGCCTACGCTTGGCTGATACGCTTGTCAGCCACTAGATGGTGCCATCGGATAAAAGAAATACTCTGGAGAGCTGCTTTAAATTATGAGGTTGTGCTTGGCTACTTATCAGGGCTCCTGGGTCATTGTGAGCCCCAACAAAGTTTCAAATGCTATGTAGAAGACATAGAAAATGTCTACTGACCCTTTCAGCAGATTCTAAGATACGTTTTATAGATTTGGTCCAGTGGTTTTATGTGATGGTGTGTTGAAACGTCCCCACCCTGCCAGAGGTAGGACTGCATTGATCTTGTCATCAGCTGGATTATATTGGTACAGAAACCAACCAAGCCACTTTGCTAGTACTTTTAGATGTTCATCACTAACAGGGTCTGAGGGCATGTAGCCAGGTCTTGGTTTGGTCATAGACTCTTACCTGTCCACTGTTGGCAAGATCATCTACTGACAGGCTGCTGTCCAGACAGAGCGCCAGGCCAAAGTCACACAGGCAGCAGGTCAAGTCCTTCTTCACTAATATGTTGGAGCTCTTCAGGTCTCTGTGGACGATGGGCACCTTCAGGTGCAACAGCAGATTCAGTCAAAACGTCTCCTGGGTTCAGTTTAACATGATCATAAACAGCATTTCACACACACTGTAAAACAGAGCTAGTTGTGTTAAAGACGGCGTCATCATTGAAAATCCATCAGTGACAGAAGATGCTGGAGCAGTAGGTCAAAGAGTTAATTCACTACAATAATCCAGGGACCATACCAGAAAACCTTCAACTTAACTTCTGTTGCATCGGCTTCAGCTACAAAAACAAACTTGTTCTCCAGATTTGAAATAGCACCGAGTCATGTGGGCACCGTGTCACACTAGAGCAGGAACCTCTAAATCAAACACATAGCTGAAGATAAAACCACAAAAAACAACTGTTCTCATTTCTAAATCAACCCGTGTTTGTGTTTGTGGTGGTAACTTAACACGGGACAGATGTTAGAGCTACACTTACTACAAGTAGGAACATTTGGGTTCATTATTTCTTTGGTGCAACGATTGTTTGTATGGAGTCTGCTATTGCTAGAAAGTCTGATTAGTCACCTTTACGATAAGATAGGACAGGTGAGGATCGTAAACTGTCCCATAATTCCCATCAATATCCTCCTGTTGGGTTTCTCTCTTGTTCTGAGTTCCAAACTGATTTTTTTTATTTTCAGCTGTCAGGGTCTCCGTAGGATGTCGAGGATCCATACACAGCTACAACAGCTTGGCTCCTCCCCCTCATATTGGTAACCAGTTTGGCTCCTCCCCCTCATGCTGGTCACCAGTCTGGTGACATGTTCCTGTGGAATGATTTCTCATTCCTCCACCAGGAGTTACAGAAGCTGTCCAAGCCCTGTCAGTCATGAACCAATCAGGAGCCAGTCACACACCTGGCAGGTGGAGGTCAGGTGGAACGTTTAGAGCTTCCAGTTTGTTCATTTTACTGATGAAGTTCTTTTTCAGAGTAGAAGTGACTAATCAGACCTAACAACAAAAGATTTAGTTTTATTTTTCTATAAATAATCAACTAAACATTAATATTCATACATTAAGTTCAATTCTTACCTTAAGTTTAGCTGTAATTTATTTAATGCTTAAAAACCACTCCTAACACACTCACACACACACACGTACACACAACACACACACACACGTACACACAACACACACACACACACACACACACACTCACACACACACACACACATACACACCCACACACACACACCCACACACACACACACACACACACACACACACACACACATACACACAACACATACACACAACACACCACACACACACACACACACACACCTTGGGGCGTCCACAGGACAGTCGATCACTGTGGAGGTGGGCGACCCCCTGGGCCAAAGAGCTGCTTAACACCTGGAGCTCCTCCCAGCTGATGACATGCTGAGTCAGGAATTCCTGAGGAGCAGAGAGATGTTCAGCTTGGTGTCACCTCTCAGGCATGAGTCCTGATGGTGGAGCTCTGACCTGCAGGTTTCCTGTGGGGTGGAAGGCCGTTATGAGCCAGTACTGTTTCTCCACCTTCCTCTCCTCGGCCGTCAGGAAGTGGAGGATGTTCTCGTGTCTCAGGTCTGTATTTGAGAAGATGTCCTTCTCGTTCTTCCAGGAGGCATACTCCTCATAGGGGAAGATTTTCACAGCCACAGTTTCAAACTGATCTGAGGTGGTCTGCTTTAGTTTAGCCTTGTACACCTGAGCAAAGCGACCTTTTCCCACCTGGGACAAGGTCAGATGGGTTTAGTTAGAATCAGAGAAAAAGGCAAAGCAGCTGTTGTCAGGACGACATTTACAGACCAGCAGATCCAACTCGATGGGCAGCGGCTCGGTGTTGTGATTCAGGTTGTTAGCGTGGGTGGAGCTGCTGTCAGATCCATCGTCATCCACCATGATGGCGCAGGCGTCGCTGCAGTCCAGCCCGCTGCCTTTTGGCTTGCGCAGCTTAATGTTGCTCTCCCAAATCTGACTGAGGTGGCGTCTCCGATAAACCCGGTACGAGTAGACCATCACAGCAGACACGGCCACTGTCACCAGCAGGGGCAGCAGGCTGATCAGTACGATGGACGTCAAAGGACTTGGATCCACAGCTGAGACACACACAGAGACGACAGAGACCACCAGGTCAGACCACACCCCCATCACTGTGAGCTTCATTCATACGAGTCTCAGCGTGACCCCCACCAACACGCCAACAGGCCGCTCTACTGAGTCAGATCAGCATGGAGGCAGTTGTTGCACAGGTGCTGCTGCTGATGGACACATTTGTCCTAACTCTGCAGCTTTTGTCCCTTCACTCAGGTGTAAGACTTCTAAAACAATAATAAATGACTGAACAATAAAACGCTCACATTCCCATTCCAACAGTATTACTGCAACTCACATAAAAAAACAAATTCAGAGCAAAACCACCTGTGGGCGATGTTAACCCTGAGAATGGAAACGGTGCTTTAGGGTGTTTCTGAGGAGACCTCCCCACACCACCATCAGCAGATGTTCCAGTAGGGTTAAGAGCCTCGGCGCGAGCACAGGCCAGCAGCTGAGGAACAGTTGGCTTTATTATATTTATGATAAAATTAAATATGTTTTAGCAGCTCTGCTCTTAATTTTGTGTTGGTTCTATCTGCAAAGGCAAGCAGGTAAAACCCTAAACCAGTATCTCACTGGTGGCAAACGAAGAAGAGCACAGCGAGGGTCCTCAAGTCTACGTTACAGATGTGTGTCTCCGATTGGCCAGCAGCCTCAGCCCAAATGGGCATGAAGAACGTTCATGGATATAACGGAGTTTCAATCCTTACAGGTATTCAGATAAAGCATTAGCATCACCGGGTTTCTCCTCTCCTCTGAACAAATGAACACCATTTAGAGGAACTACTGAGGGAAACTGGAGGTTGTGAGGATGCAGCTTTATGTTTACACAAGAACACATTCCTCAAACCTCCGCTCTGTTTTCACACAGGGACACGAGAATTCACCAACCAGCATCAACACGTATGGGTTTGGAGCAGCTGCAGCTTGGCGCTCAGACCGACTGCAACCCATCCTATAAATGTAAATATACAGGACGCCCTGAGCTGCAGAGCAACATCGTTTATCTATGGTTGGTTTACAAAAACAGCTAGAACTCAGGCAGAATGGGTTTTTGGCTCATGGCTGAATCCTCCACTAACAATAAAACTGATTCACTCACAGGCTGTGCTCTCTCACTGAGTGGGAGGAGCCTAGTCTATATTAGGAGACAAACAGACGTTCGGTAGGCGTCTTAGATACATCACCCTTATAGAGGTATGGAGAAGGGTCCTGGCACTAAACTCTGTGCATCGTCTCTCTGCTGTTTCCTTTTATTAAGTTAACTGAAGCAAAGCAGGAATCTGAAGTTTCCCCTTTTCAGGAATTATGAAGGATTTTCTGGAGTTTTCCTCTCCACTGTCGCTACATGCTTGCTAAATATGAGGATAAAGTTACTGACACAACAGAGTGACAGCTGTAAGTCAGTGACTCCTTTGATAAAAAAATAACTTTAACCTGGCATAATGAACTGAACTCTGTTCACTGATACGTAGGTTCAACTGGAATGTTTGTTTGTGACGTGCCTTTAGACGACTGGTTGTGAATTAGTGCTAAATAAATAAATAGAATTTTATCCTGAGTGGGATCGTGTTAAGCAGACTAACTGACGGTTTAGTCATTATGGTAACGGCACATCCTGTCCTCCTGTCCCTCTCTGACTCGGTGACTGATGGACTCAGAGACGAGGAGCCCATATCCCACAAGGTCTCCACTTCTTCCTCTTTGAGTCCTGATTCAACACGTCCGTCTGATCATTCCTTCCCATTTCTTATCTTCTCCTTCTCCTTTATCATGAAAATAGAAACCACCTGATTTCTACTATAAGGAAGTCTGTAGTCATCAGGATCAGAGCCAGCGTCAGCTGACAGCTACACCACCACCAGCATCAGAACCAGAGCAGTGGAGGATTTTACAGGTGTGCAGCATGCTGGTGTCACTATCACAGAACAGGTCTGCTCTGGATGATCTGCTACATGACTGTCTGACCCTCTGGTGTCCAGCTGGCAGTCAGTTGGAAACTCAAATTTGCTGAAATATTTTCAGGACATATGCAAATTTGCAGCTGCTGTCTGACTGATTGTGTGCTTCCAACACCAGAGTGAGTACCTCACATGGGTCAGGACGTGGGTTAAAATCTCCAGGAGGTTCTACTTTTGTTGCATGAATGAAACGGCAGTGAGAGAGTGATATTTTTGCTTTAAAAATGGACTGCAGTACCCACATTTGACCACAGGATGTCATCCTTACTTCATTCTTACATATTGCACCTTTAAGAAGAGTGTGTGACTTCTAATAAGTGCATTTTGTGCAATGGCTCAATCCCAAAACTCGCACTTCCACCCTTGTGCCCTTCCCGGCCAGGGGTGCGAGTGTGTAGGGTGTCCCGAGTCTCAAGTGTGGAAGGTGACCACGCCCATTTTGCACCCTTGATCTGCACTTCGCCCAGGGTATTACCCACAATCCATTGCTGCGTGGGAAGTTCGAGAAGAAGGCGGAGCAATGGCTCAAGTGCCTTTTCTGAAAATGTATTTTCAAATGAAAGAAATTCATTTTAAGACGATTAATGGTATTTATTCATGCTTTGAATGTTTTAGACTAAGATTTAATGAGGACAGCAATGAATGTAAACTTAGTCAAATAATTGTTTGTTTGAAAGTTGTTAAAGATTTTTCAAAAGGCATCCCGGCATGCGTCATGTTCGATGATGCAATGCTCCCAGTCCCACTTCAGAACACTTGTGTACTACGCACTCGAAGCCTTACTGAGCACCTCCTCTAAGCGCACTTCACAGAAGGGCGTAGGGCGCAGTGCAAGTGTTGGGATTGGGCCAATCACTGCTGCGGATCCGACCGCCAAACAAGCACTTCCTGCTGGATGAGTCCTGAATGGGAGGAAGGAACCACAGCCCCGACTCTCTGGGAGCCCAGCATCAGCACAACCAGCACGAGTCTGGAAATCAGTTAGAATGTGTGACATCATCACCTTAAGATTTCTGTTAAAAAAAACATCCAATCATAAAACTTAAACTGTGATTAATGAAAAATAAATTAAAAAAGCAGTTCTGTCATGTAGAATTCAACTTCCTGTGACCACACACACACACACACACACACACAGACGCCCACACGCAAACACACACACACAGACAGACGCCCACACGCAAACACACACACATGCATACCCACACACACACACATTCATTACCCCCCCACCCACACACACACACACACACACACACACACACATGCATTAGCCCCCCACCTACACAGAAAATAATATCTTTTCTAACGCAGTCAGACAAAACCAGCCCCTAAAACCCGTTCCTGTTAGCGTGTGGAGAGCTGTGAGCCTGAACCAAGCTGCTGTAAGGAGGTCGGAACCAGACTGGTACCGGTACTGGTCCACTCTACTCACTGAACAGGAGTTTATCGTTGCACTCTTCCTCTGAACAGGAGCAGAAGTGAGCCGTCCCAGTGGAGGAGTTTTTCTCCTTCATCACGCAGGTGGTGCTGTTGTAGTCATCCAGCTGGACGCCGTAGAGCAGCAAGGACGGGTCGTGGCACAGCGTTTCTATGGAGAAGCCTGTCTCGTTCCTCCTCCTGAAGACAGAGACAGGGACAGCATGAGTGGAACGTTTGGACTGCTGTGAGGTACATGAGACCTGAGGGACACGTCCTACCAGATAGCGACGCAGACCTCACTGGGATGGGGACAGATGGATGTGATGCTGCAGTTGGAGCTGCAGGTTCCTGTACCATCGCAGGGGGAAGACTCCAAATCACAGAACTTACACAGCTGACTCATAGCAAACATGTGCAGCATACCTGTAAATAATCACACGTGAAGCCAGGTCAGGCTTAACTGACTGATGGGATTTCTAGGAGAGCATGCATTTACCCTGAACTCTTATTGTGAAGGGGTTTAAAGGTAGGAGACACCCAGGTTGGTGCAACATCTGCTCTCGTTATAATAGACAGTGGCTGGACTCGTGTCCTGTCAGGTCAGTCAAGTATTTTTGTTACAGCAGGTTTCAACCATTATTAATCTCAAATCATTTAAAAAGTTGTAATAAAACACTGAAACATAAATAATTTATCATTGTTTCACATCAGTACCAGAAAGATCCATGAGTACAGAAAACACCATCAGAGGAAACCTCCACCTCTGAGCTGCACCCTGCTGCCAGATCACCCCCCTCCCTCAGGCGTACAGAAAATAAAACAAGATTCAAACGGGCCACAAACACACGTCAGCAGTAAACCTGTTGGAAGTGACAGAAAACACAGAATTAATCATGGAGGTGAGGTGTGGGCTGTCACGTCCAGGCCGGATGAGTAGGGACGGCCGTGCTGCATTCTGGCACAAAGACCTCAAACATTTTAGTCACATGTTTGAGATTAAATGGATGACAAGAGAAGCCTGAAGGACAGATTTTAGAGGCTCATCGTCAGCCTGTCAGGATGCATTTACCAGCTGATCTCAGCCCACAACCAGCAGCACCACCACCACCAGCAACCAGCAGCACCGCCACCACCAGCAACCAGCACCACCACCAGCAACCAGCAACCAGCACCAGCAACCAGCACCACCACCACCAACCAGCACCAGCAGCACCACCAGCAACCAGCACCACCACCACCAGCAACCAGCACCACCACCACCAACCACCACCACCACCACCACCAGCAACCAGCACCAGCACCAGCAACCAGCACCAGCAACCAGCACCAGCACCAGCACCAGCACCAGCAGCAGCAGCAGCAACCAGCACCAGCAACCAGCACCAGCACCAGCAGCAGCAGCAGCAACCAGCACCAGCACCAGCACCAGCACCAGCACCAGCAGCAGCAGCAGCAACCAGCTCTGAATAAGGAAGTTTCAGCCTAATCTCTTCCATGAGTTCACAGCCATCTGAGGGGGTTAGGGTGAAAACAACACATCTCCTTTAGGTTTGTGCTTCAGGCTGGACTTTTGGGTGTTTATTAGAAAAACAGTGGATTCATTTGGTTTAATGTCTGACTTAGTCTCAGCCACACCAGAATGGTGACTCTGGTGTTTACGTAGGATATGAGAGTGGTTGTAGGGTACTCCTGGAATATTTTAGTCTATAACTAGTCACCTGCAGTCAGACCAGTGACGGTCTGGCTCCAGACCACCAGATTTTATTTTTCACCAACATCAACATTACAGACAAAAACAACAACAACAACAGCTGTTCGCCTCTTGTCAGCTCATAAAGACTCAGAGGATTCAACAGCAGTCAGATTGATAAAAGCTAAGAACCAAAAGAACGTCTGTAGAGGCGGATGGTGAAACCCGACCAGAAGAGAGCGACCCGTTCAGCCCCCCCCCCCCCCCCCCCCCCTTATGTTGTAAAGCGCCTTGGGGGGTTGTAGGCCTCTAGAAGGTGCTCTATAAATACGTACAGGTCATCTACCATTTACATCAGGGCGTCACAGGAAGGTGGAGGAGGAAGAGTGGGTCAGTGCTGGACCCTTGGTATCTCTAGGAGGAGCTCTCTTCCTGCTCCTGGTACTGATGCTACTGCAGCAGATGCTCCTGTGAGCTGTACTGAACTCCTGTTGTCACAGGAGAAAGGGACAAAGTCTTCAAACCCAAAGAATCTGATGGCTTCAGTTCTCATGGTCCAGGACAGAGGTCACCAGGGGGCCCCATATAGTCCATGGTCCTGGAGGAACCAGTGCTGCAACAGGCGGAGGTGGTCCACTGGGTGCATCTGAATAATAATAAATACAGGATGGAAGATGGAAATGCAAGCTCACATTTCTGTATTTATTGTTCAACCAGCTGATAAAATCCCCTCTCAGCTCCTCTTCTGTTTTTCCAACATCCTGAGGAAATGAGAGGACAGTCCTCACAACGGGACAACTCTAAATCCACCAGATAAACCTTGAACGTGGAGTTCAGATCTTCTGAGGTGTTCTGGTCAGACCCACCCATCCAGCCCATGAAGTATTCACCCCGCCTCAAAGCCTGGACAGCGAAGCTGAGGAACACCTTCTTCCCTGTTTCTGGTCATAATTCATCTCTCTTTCTCCAGACTCAGGTGTGTTAAGAATCTCTCCTCCCCCAGGTAAGCTGCTACTGACCACATGACCAGATTTATGGTGGTTTTCTCCACGTTTAACGCTCCTTTCCTCCGCTCGCTAAACTCAAACATTTTTCTTCTCCTCTTCTCCGTGTCTGGTTTGATGATGTCAGTCTGGTGGGACGAGCATTTGTAGTCCACCAAGTCTTTTCACACAAAACCTAAAATAACGTTTGCTGCCTGTTGAAAATCTGCGCTTTCTTGGCATCAAAACATGTCTTTAAAATTCACAGACATCATGTGTTAGATCCATGGCACACATCAAACGGGATCACAACATAACTTATCGGCTCAGAGACTCCCATTCATTTTTTTTGGCAGTAGGGACCCATGGACAGGAAGTAGATGGGCGTGGCCTAGGCTCCCCATCCACTCACAGGTCAGACAGGTTTAATCATTCTAAGTTTTTGTGTGTCTCAAACCCTAATCAGCTGGAAGCTGGAGGCTTTTATTTGTTTACAGGCCTCAACTCTTGTTGATATTTTCCTGCAGGAAACCAGATGAGCACGTGTACGAGCGTGCACATATGTCAGTAGGAAGCTCAAGGCCAGGATCAGACACTTTTCTGGAGCAGCACTGCATTAAAACATCCAAATGATGCAATCAGAGTGGAAATCCAAGCTGTTCTCCTGACTTTAGTGCTGTCACTGAAACGAGCAGAGACAACTGGCAAGAGGCCGCTTAGAGGTACGTAAGCACCACAGCAGGAGGCTCGGCTCATGAAAGTTATCCTCCAGTCCAACTCTCTCTCTCGCTCAGCCTTAATCCTTTCATTCCTTTACGTTGTTATCCACTCTTTAACGGACTCTGGTCCCCTGATGCCCTTTCCTTTGACCTGGAGGACTCAGCGAAGCAAGCTGAGGGTGGGAAGTGGACTTATATGGTTAAAATGATCAAAGGGAGACATCAGAGGGCTTAAAGTGAGTGACCTATCAGAGGACTGCACAGAGAACATGAGAAACAAGTCAGAAAAGGTGGTTTAAGACTTTTGCTGAAGGGAGACCATGACTGTGCCGAGGTGAGGCAGGCAGCACCGACAAGGTGAGCCCCGACCAGACGTGATGAAGAGCCCACGAGGAGGAGGAGGAGGAGGAGGAGGAGGAGGAGGAGGAGGAGGAGGAGAGAAGCATCCGGCAACAAGACATCAGATGACAGTAAACAGAGGAGCAGCAGCTTCCTGCAGCCGGCCGCGTCCCAGAGTGATGGCAACAGCAGGGGCCGTGTGTGTGTGTGTGTGTGTGTGTGTGTGTGTGTGTGTGTGTGTGTGTGTGTGTGTGTGTGTGTGTGTGACACATAAAGCCACGAGACCACACAGTCCCTTTGGTATTTTGGTATGTGGGATTTCCAGGTTGAAAATAAGCTCCAGAGTGTGTTTGTGTGTGTGTGTGTGAGTGTGTGTGTGTGTGTGTGTGTGTGTGTGTGTGTGTGTGTGTGTGTGTGTGTGGGGGGGGGGGGGGGGGGATATCATCTCTTTTTATTTAATAACTAATTAAGGAAGTTCAGTATCTCAGTCATGTGACCCATCTGGCTATGTCCCAAAATGTGTGTGTAATTACAGGGTGACTGGGGGAGTGGCTAGGGGGCGTGGTTTAATTAATCAAGCCTATCAATTAAAAAGTGACAGTGGGTGGTGTCTTAGATCTGTAACAATGTCTTCTCCTGCATGCTGGAGCCTCAGGTCAGAGGGATAAGTGAGAACTAAGTGGATCAGGTCCAGGAACCTGCCCAGACCTTCATCCCATGGAGAACTTGTGGTCCATCCTCCAAAGACAGGAGGACAAACACAAACCCAACATTGATGAAGAACTACGGAGGTCTAGAAGGACCAGAGTCTTTAGATAAACTTAATGGTCAATAAAAGCCGTTGACACCTATGAGATGCTGTAATTCAGCTTCAGTAACCATGGAAACAGCTGACAAAAGATGTAAATAACTGGAAACTCTGAAGGAACACGAGTTGTTCTGAACTTCAGGCCACAGCTGCAGATCTGATAAAAAACAACAGATCGTTTATAATAAAGCAGCCATGAGAGTCAATGTGGTCTGGAACAAGCAGGTAAATACACACCTGTGCATGTAGGCAGGTTCCTCAGAGAGAGGAGACCTCATGTCCTACACCTAGAGCTATTATCTTCTGGTCTCAAGCCTGACTTCCTCGTTAATAAAACCCACCCGACTAAATGTAGAGAATGGTTTTATAATCCCAAACTCGGCTGTTAGACAAACCTGATATCTAGCTGGATGATAATAGAGCGATAGACGTGAGGTCTGATAGAAAGAAAAAGGGTTGGGTTCATATCAGGTAGCTTAGACCCAGGCACGCTCCATCACCAGGTCTTCCTCTCTCAGACTGAAACACAGAGCAGGGGACTGAAGATGTCGATAAATCCATAAAAACAAGCCGAATTGTTTCATCACCTAAGCCGCCCGCACCCACAGGAATACGAGCGGTGTCGCCCCCGGCGTGGCTCCACGACATCATCAGATGAATCCTCTGCCATCACAAAACAGAACTGGGATTCCTTGTTTGTGATAAACACGAAGCGTCCAAGCGTCATAGGAGCACCACCATGCAGTAGCCGGCTTGAGAGTGAGGGATGTGCAGCTAAAAGCCTGGCTTCAAACAGCTTCTTACTGCTCCTGACCTGCAGTATGAAGTGCTGGGCTGCAAGAATTCCTCCAACACAGCCCTCATCTGTAGAACAGGAGTGAAGATCGAGCTGATGTCCGTTTCTTTCTACGCCACAACGCCGGACGTCTGGTCAAGTCACGCGCTGAGCCAGTAGCACACTGACTGTTATAAAGATAAGTCTACAATTTAAATCTTTAATCGGTAACATAGTTAATAACACGAGTTAGGGAATGCTTGTAGGGTTACCTGGTTATTTCAGGTGCAGCATCCAAAGACCAGTGAGTGGGATGGGAAAGGGCTGTTTCTGTGAGCATGAAGGTTGCTGCAGCTTCAGAAGGAGCTGCTGAGTTACAGCGCGGGGTCCAGATGGGGCTCTCTACATGATAGCATGAGTGCTGGAGCCACAGAAGCCCATCTCACAAGTCCTGGCTGCAGACAAACACACCCGGCACCTGGAAACACACCGGCAGGACCCGGGAGTCTGACTGGGAGTGTCTGAATCAGGCACCAAATCCTCTGGTGGACGTTACAGGAGCCACGCCTGGCTGTGTCCTGACACCGATGACACCTTCGATCACTCCTGAGTCAAGGTGGAGTCCATCCCACAGGACAAAGTAGAGGCCATCAAAGGTCAGCGGCTGCAACCATGGGTGCTGGTCAGCTCCATCAGGAGCTTCAGAAGGAGCAGGTGGGTTCATGAAGTTTAACTTCCTAATGAAAGAATCTAAGATGTTCACTTCAGTTCCACAGGAAATTTACTTAGTGCAGCTTAAATATAATCTGTGTTTAAGTTCATCAAACTACACAAGAGCTCCCTTCTGTCTGCCTGTCTGACTCTCTGTCTGTCTGTCTGTCTGACTCTGTCTGTCTGTCTGGCTCTGTCTGTCTGTCTGACTCTGTCTGTCTGTCTGGCTCTGTCTGTCTGTCTGACTCTGTCTGTCTCTCTGTCTGACTCTGTCTGTCTGTCTGTCTGTCTGTTTCTCTGTCTGCCTGTCTGTCTGTCTGTCTGTCTGACTCTGTCTGCTGTCTGTCTGTCTGACTCTCTGTCTGTCTGTTTCTCTGTCTGCCTGTCTGTCTGTCTGTCTGTCTGTCTGACTCTGTCTGCTGTCTGTCTGTCTGTCTGACTATGTCTGTCTGTCTATGTCGGTATGACTATGTCTGTCTGTCTGACTCTCTGTCTGTCTGTTTCTCTGTCTGTCTGTCTGTCTGTCTGTCTGTCTGACTCTGTCTGCTGTCTGTCTGTCTGTCTGGCTCTGTCTGTCTGTCTGACTCTGTCTGTCTCTCTGACTCTGTCTGTCTGTCTGACTGCTGCCTGTCTGTCTGACTATGTCTGTCTGTCTATGTCGGTATGACTATGTCTGTCTGTCTGACTCTGTCTGTCTGCCTGTCTGTCTGTCTGACTCTCTGTCTGTCTCACTCTCTGTCTGTCTGTTTCTCTGTCTGTCTGACTGCTGCCTGCCTGTCTGTCTGACTATGTCTGTCTGTCTGTCTGTCTGACTCTGTCTGTCTCTCTGTCTGACTCTGTCTGTCTGTCTGACTATGTCTGTCTGTCTATGTCGGTATGACTATGTCTGTCTGTCTGACTCTCTGTCTGTCTGTCTGTCTGCCTGTCTGACTCTCTGTCTGTCTGTTTCTCTGTCTGTCTGTCTGTCTGTCTGACTCTGTCTGCTGTCTGTCTGTCTGTCTGGTTCTGTCTGTCTGTCTGACTCTGTCTGTCTCTCTGTCTGACTCTGTCTGTCTGTCTGACTGCTGCCTGTCTGTCTGACTATGTCTGTCTGTCTATGTCGGTATGACTATGTCTGTCTGTCTGACTCTGTCTGTCTGCCTGTCTGTCTGTCTGACTCTCTGTCTGTCTCACTCTCTGTCTGTCTGTTTCTCTGTCTGTCTGACTGCTGTCTGTCTGTCTGTCTGTCTGTCAGTTTATCTGTCTGTCTGTCTGTCTGCCTGTCTGACTCTGTCTGTCTGACTCTGTCAGTCTGTCTGTCTGTCTGTCTGTCAGTTTATCTGTCTGTCTGGCTGCCTGTCTGACTCTGCCTGTCTGTCTGACTCTGTCTGTCTGTCTGTCTGCCTGTCTGACTCTGTCTGTCTGTCTGTCTGTCTGTCTGTCTGCATGTCGGTCAGTCAGGGCTGAACCCTCTGGCGTGTCCCAGCCTCCAGCTCCCTTTGGAGGGAACGTTGTGACACGCACCAGGGCTGGTGCTACTTCACCTGACTTCTGGGTCTCTTTTACCTCGCTGCATCTGGGGCCTCACCACTCATGACCATAACATGACAAGCTGCCTTTTTGCATTTTCTGCAGTAATGAACTGTGGCTCCTCCTCTGTAGGGTAGATGTCGTCACATAAATAAATCTATAGTTCACAGTCATCTGTCTGTGCAGCAGATCTTCACTAGTCCCTCTCAGGAAACCCTAACCCACCTGTCGGCAGACCTGCTCCATAAAACCTGCAGGTTGACTTCAGATTTATGAGTCATTAGATGGAACATCATCATCATTTGTGGCACGAGAGAGGGGTAAAAGGATCAGAGTCATAGAGGAAAACGTTTTCTGTGTAACTGAATTACTTTCATCTTTGTTTGTTTGTGTCCTTTTGGTCCTAAAGCTTGAGTCTCACTGCTGGTGATCAGATGGAGACACTAAAGAGCAGCTCTTCAGGTGCAGTCACACTGAATTATATATATATATAATATATATTATAATTATGTTAGAGGCACCAGAGACAGGGGTTAGGGCATGCAGCTCCAGCCCAGGACTCTCAGTGGCGCCTCTTTGGTGATCTTCTCACAAACTTTAACACTCCTTAATAAATCTGAGAAGAACGCTCGATTCTCTTCATGTAGCTCTTATGCAAACACAGTCTGAGGTTATCTCTGTGTGCAGCAGAGGAACACGGGAGTGTGTGAGTCCGCTCTCAGTCACCTGTTGCGCGCCCCGGCTCTCCGGAGAGCCGTGCGTAACGCGTAACGCACACAGTCCGCGTCCCCGTCGAGCCCTAACCACGGATGTCTGAGTGAGGAGCTCCTGGAGTTTGTGGAAAGTTCAGGATAAAAACTCACCGGAAGTCCCGAGCTCCAGCAGCAGCAGCAAAACCAGAACAGGCAGCAGAGCCGAAGAGCAGCGCGGTTCCTGCATGTTCACCCGAACAGAACCGAACCTCACATAGAAGGAGGGTCGGTGAGTCCGCTCCACACACACACACACACACACACACACACACACACACACACACACACACACACACACACACCGCACACACACACGCACTCGCACGCGCACGCACGCGCACACACACACACACACACACACGCACACACACACACGCACACACACACACACACACACGCGCACACACACACGCACACGCACGCGCACACACGCGCACACGCACACACACACACGCACGCACACACACACACGCACACACACACACACACACACAGTCTGCTCTAACAGGAAACCACAAAAGGAGGGAGGACCCCTCTCTCTCTCTCTCTCTCTCTCTCTCTCTCTCTCTCTCTCTCTCTCTCTCTCTCTCTCTCTCTCTCTCTCTCTGTGTATGTGTGTGTGTGTGTGTGTGTGTGTGTGTGTGTGTGCGTGCGTGCGCGCGCTAACAGTCTAAACACTGGAAATCAGAGCAGTAAACAACTTTTTTCACCTACATGAACTCAGCTAAAAGCTGCAGCTCTTTCAGGAACATCTCTCTGGAGCTTCTGGACCTCAGAGACGCTCCAGAAGCTCCAGGCTGAAGAATTTATACAAACCATGAAAAAAGACCAAATGTTCAGCAGCTTCTGATCTTTTTCAAGATCCAGAATATTCAAACCATTTAATTTTTTTTTTAAGTTTTTATTATTTCAGATAATTTTAGAATGTTCTGAAGAGGATCAGATGAATTTTTCACAAGGTTAAGCTTGTCCTGGTGCTGCTGGCTCCTATAGTGAACTAGACCAAATTCTTGCCTTGCAAAGTTTTTTATATTCACATATATATGATGGCTTGCCAGGCTAGCTGGACCAGGACCTGGACTGGACCTGGTTCAGCTGAGGGATCAGGGCTCCTCCAGGTGTGAGAAGACTTGTGCCTTTTTTCCAACAGCATGACTCAGATCGATTCGGTTCTGTTGGACGGCCTTTCTATCGGTAAGGGTCTGACCTTTCCATGCCTGCTTCAATGTGGCTCCAAGAGTACCGAACCAGGCCAAAAACGCCACATCAGCCACCGCGGGTCACTAATTGGCTAGGGGGTGGAGCCACTGGTTGCTCCAGAACTTTCTGCCTGCTGCCTGCAACATTTCAAAGTCTGACAAACAGCCAGAGACTGAGCAGAACGTCACCACCCTGTCGGCCATTGTTGTGTTTCTGTGTGACATACAGATCACCTTTGTGTCAGGTCAGCTGATCCACACCTGCATCACCTGTCAGTTAGACTACTTCTCTGGTGTTGGTCAGTCATCTCTATCATCCTTGCAGATGGTGCAGGATGCTGCTGCCAGAGGGTTAGGGTTGCTAACATCCACTAGAAGGTGAGATCACATCACCCCTGTCCTTGCTGCGCTGCATTGGCTCCCAGTCCTGATTTTAAGATGCTTTTATTGGCGTTTAAAGCGTTACATGGTCAGGGTCCACCATACTTGACGACCTCATGCTCCGCCCAGATCATCACGGTCTTCTGGTGACTCCGAGGATGAGGTTGGTGATCGAGCCTTTGCTGCATGGCTCCATCTTCCCCGTTTTATTAGACAGACTCTTTGCTGCATATTTATTACATGGTTTTTATGTTGATGTTCTTTGGTCAGTATAATAGTGTAAATGCACTATAGCTGAGTTGAGCTGAGGTACAGGTCACCTAACCAGCTAGAGCTGTAGTCGTAACGGAAAAACCCTCCCACAGGTGAGTCGAGGCCTGGAGGATGGAACCCCAACAACAGAAGCTCCAGCTCATGATGCTGATGAATGTGTGAGAAGACACACACACACACACACACACACACACACACACACACACACACACACACACACACACACACACACACGCCTAGTTGCAGGCATTTTCACACTTTTGCCTTTTTTCACTGGAACATGATGACACCATGTGGTGAAGTTCCACAGGTGACAGCTGTGGAGCATCCTGGTTACTAAAGTCTTTGTACCTTAGTGTTTGTGTTCTAAACAAACCATTAATGTCCAACAGACGTAAACATGTAGAGTCAACACGACTGGACCAAGGAGATCCCAGAGAGTCTAGTCTTGGCTCAACGAGAGTGGAGCTTCATCCATAAATCCAGCAGCAGCCCAGGTTGTCGGCGGCTTGTACCATACCAGCTAAAGCACATTTAAAACCACAGCAGGACAGCTGACCAGAGTGATGTTCAGGTATAAACGTTAAAACACAAGAGATTCATCAAAACATACATCAATAAAAACACAGCAGCAAGGAAGAAGTCTATGAGTGAGAACTCCGGATCCCGTATCACCTTCTCTTATTCTTTTTTTTCTTTCTTCACATTTTTAATTTTTCCTTTTTCCAAATTTTTATTACGATATTTTTTTTAATCATTTTTTATTTTTGTTCTTGTGAAGCGCCTCGTGGTTTTTATCTTGAGAGGCCCGATATAAAAAAGAATTTCTTCTTCTTCTTCTTCTTCTTCTTCTTCTTCTTCTTCTTCTTCTTCTTCTTCTTCTTCTTCTTCACAACATGGAATGGTTCCAGGTTCTGGTTCCAGGCTCTGGTTCCAGGCTCTGGTTCCAGGTTCTGGTTCTAGGCTCTGGTTCTAGGCTCTGGTTCTAGGTTCTGGTTCCAGGCTCTGGTTCCAGGTTCTGGTTCTTGGCTCTGGTTCTAGGCTCTGGTTCCAGGTTCTGGTTCTAGGCTCTGGTTCTAGGCTCTGGTTCTAGGCTCTGGTTCTAGGTTCTGGTTCCAGGCTCTGTGAACGTTAGATTTCTGGTTGTTTTTCACACGAGGCTTACAGGAATTCTTCTGTTCACTCACCCAACGGCTCGTTCCTCAGCTGTAGGGCCACACTTTCATTTCTGATGGCAGCAGTCACATAGCGAAGGGTGTGGTCACATTTTCAAAATAAGTACTTGCACACACACACGCACACACACACACACACACGCACACACACACACACACACACGCACACACACACACGCACACACACACACACACACGCACACACACAGTCCTTTTCCTCTCGATAGTCTCTTCTCCTGTTATCTAATATTTTGGGCTCATGTAAACCATCTTGAGTGACATCAGAACGTTTGTTTTTTCCATGCAGAGGTTGTGCACATCTGTCCTGGTAGGATAAAGTGATGGCGTGTTGTAGAACCTGTTAGATCTTCCACTGGTTTCCATAGTGAACCAGCATGCTGGAACAGTACAAACAGCTGTTTACAGCAACAGCTGTCCTTAATGGAGGAAGCAGCAGACTCACCAGGCTGTGGTGTTTTTCCCTCCCTCCCTCTCACACACTAATAACCAAAGCTCCTGCTGGGCTGACATTGGAATCCGCCCCAGAGACGGATGATGATGATGAAGATGGTGATGATGATGATGATGATGATGATGATGATGATGATGAAGATGGTGATGATGATGGTGATGGTGATAAACATGCTGTTTATTAGCCTTCCGATGTTGATGAAAAGAGTGAAATCAGACCAGTGGTGTCAGCTCTTACTGACGCTGGACACAACCTGTTTTTATTTAAAATCGTTTTTTATTGGCAGGTATGGAAGTGAGAACTCAACAGTATCAGGACCATGTTGGCTGGCGTCTGTTTCTGTTGAATCATCACTAAATGACATCACATCACTTCCGTCTGTCTTCTTGTTTTTAACGGTTTGCAGCATGAAAGCTAATTTAGGACAACTGGAGCTGAGAAATCTGACAAAAATGAAAACTGTCATTTACAGAGAGAGAGAGGTTTTCTAAAGGTGGCTTTATCAACAGCATCATATCCCACCAGAAACAAAGAAGATGAAACTAAGAAATGGCAACAAAAAGAAAGGTTTTCCGTGCAGGAGCTGTCTCCACAGAAGTAATCCTGGGATCATCGGGCTTCCTCTCTGTTTTTAATGAGATCCTTTTGGGATTAGAGCCATAGTTTAGAATTCCTGGAACACAGGAAGTGATGGGTGTATGTCAGGATGTTTCTGAGCCTCCTGAGACCCAAACTCCTCTGAAGCACCTTTAAAACATCTACACCTTCCTGTTGTGCAGACACGTCCCTCAACATACTTCAACCTTGTGCTCACATTGGGATAAAATGCTTTAGGCCACGACACACTAAATGACCTCCCAACGGTTGGTGCATCAGGATGAACTAATCCTGCTCAACAAACCAGAAAACAACCACAGCTATTTTCAGTGAGACACGTCTCACCACCATCGTGTTCTGCATGAATCAGTAATGAAGCTCTGGTTCCATCCATCCATTCTTTTAGGCTGGAACATCTCAGCCTCAGCGGCTGGTGGTGAGAACCTGAGTTCCCCGTCCCCTCTGAGACCCATCTGATGCTCGACACCCCCCCCCCGCCCCCTCACTCACAAACACGTCTTCCAGCCTGTCAACAACACGAGCTCTTGTTAGCTGCTGTTTACTGTAGGACAGGCATAGACAAAAGGTGTTAGCAGGGTCTCTGCTACCCTAACCCTAAAGCAGGGAGACGGCTGAAACACCCATGTTTTACTGAAACCTAAACGACTGTAAAGTAAATGGTGTTCACTGATGTTTCTACTGTGATGATGTCTACCTGCAGGAGCTCCAGACGGGGTTAGGGGGTTTCCTCACCTGTTTCACCCTAAAGCCCGCTGCTCTTTAGATTTCTGCTTA
Organism: Aphyosemion australe; assembly: GCA_006937985.1. Taxonomy (NCBI): domain Eukaryota; kingdom Metazoa; phylum Chordata; class Actinopteri; order Cyprinodontiformes; family Nothobranchiidae; genus Aphyosemion; species Aphyosemion australe. The sequence goes on along the minus strand of SSNS01000005.1, from coordinate 1,409,030 downwards.
TTTTCTTGGAGGCTCTTTTGGGCCAGTCGTGTTTCCATCCTTCCAGGTGCAGCAGGATATTTTGTAGAATAATTGATTTTCTGTTTTAAAGCTGCGTGACATAAAAACCACAGCTGATGACAGAACTGAGAGCAGAGTGTTAGTAATGGCTCTGCCTGATTATGGAAGTTCCTCTGAACCCCCTGATGCCGACATCCTGTAGCCGGCCTGTTCGGACGTGAATCCCTCATGATTAATGGTAGCTTGTGTCAGTTGTCCTTATCTGTGGAACAGATGCAGGAGGGCAGGGGCTATCTGGGTCTGGGAACAAATAACAGCTGATAAGAGTGGGCGGTGTGTGTGTGTGTGTGTGTGTGTGTGTGTGTGTGTGTGTGTGTGTGTGTGTGTGTGTGTGTGTGTGTGTGTGTGTGTGTGTGTGTGTGTGTGTGTGTGTGCTTGCAGGAATAGTCCAGCCCCCTCTAGAGTGGAATGTGTTTCCACATACTGCTCCTCACATACCATCACAGACAAACTGTCTTTAACCACTTCAGCCCAAAAACACTCGTCCTGTTAGCTTTGGTTCTAGCTTCTGTCAGCTACAAGGGTTAAAGACGATCTACAGTCAAAATGCTTTGGTTTGTGCTGAAAAGAACATTTTGGGTCATTCTTGAGTCGCTACAAACTCCAGAAGAAGCCTGGCTCTTTAAGGCTTCCTGTACGTAAAGCCATCTCAGCTAATGAGGCAGGAAACATCAAACTCAAAATTAAACAAGCTTCAGTAAATCAGGCTTGATTCACACCCTGCCACCGCCTGACTGACATGTTTATTATCTGAACATGTTACACATGAAAGGAAACCATGTACTACGGTGGCCCTGAAGGGCAAGCCACATAATCTAAACGCAAAATCAAAAACAGAATAAATGTACACAGAATCAGAGCTCTCGTGTCAAAACGTAAATAAGAAAATCCCTAAATGCATAATATGTTAGACTGACTTTACCTAAAGGGACAAGGAGGAGGAAGTAACTGAACATTTTGTTGCTGCTCATCAGACCACAGCGATACTCCTCAGTCTACTTTCATATCTGAAGGCTGCAGGGATGAGTAACAGGTGATGATGAGTTTACCGTTAAGTTACTGTCAGTGACGAACCGTCTGATACTCCTCCACGGGCCGCTTAACAAGTCACTTACAGGCATCTGTTTGCAAAATGATGTTCAGCAAAATTACATATTGATTATTTTGATTCTGCTTCCAGGACCTAGAATAAAAAAAACAGTTTACTGTAAGAAAAACCCACACATGCATGAGGAGAACATGTTAATAATCACCCAGGAGAACCAAGAGTAAAAGAAATGTTAACGTACCTGCCAGTGGCTCATTTGGGACCTCATGACGGCACTGCTTGGCATGACTCGCGCCGGTTGGACAGCCTTTTCCAACAGCAAGGGTCCGTACCTGCTTCAGTGTGGCTCTAAGTGGACCGGGCAGCACTGATTAGCTAGTGGGCGGAGTCAGACTGCTACCATGATCGCCATTGTTGTTGTTGTGCGATATACAGATCACCTTGTGCTACGTTTGTGTCGAGTAAAGACTGCGAGTGCAGCAGGTGCCCCAACCTCACGATTCAAAGGGTTAATCAGCCTAAAAACATGCGTGTTGGGTTTGTGTCGCTGTGGGTGATCGGTCAGAACCGTCCATCCATCCATCCATTTTCATCCGCTTATCCGGAGTCAGGTCGCGGGGGCAGCAGCTTAAGGAGGGAAGCCCAGACCTCCCTCTCCCCAGCCACTTGGGCCAGCTCCTCCGGGGGAATCCCAAGGCGTTCCCAGGCCAGCTGAGAGACATAATCTCTCCAGCGTGTCCTGGGTCTTCCTTTGGGTCTCCTCCCGGTTGGACGTGCCCGGAAAACCTCACCAGGGAGGCGTCCAGGAGGCATCCTAACCAGATGCCCGAGCCACCTCAACTGGCTCCTCTCGATGTGGAGGAGCAGCGGGTCTACTCTGAGCCCCTCCTGGATGACCGAGCTTCTCACCCTATCTCTAAGGGAGAGCCCAGACACCCTGTGGAGAAAACTCATTTTGGCCGCTTGTATCCGTGATCTCGTTCTTTCGGTCACTACCCAAAGCTCGTGACCATAGGTGAGGGTAGGAACGTAGATCGTAAATGGAGAGCTTCGCCTTTCGGCTCAGCTCTCTCTTCACCACGACAGACCGGTACAACGCCCCCATCACTGCAGACGCAGCACCAATCCACCTGTCGATCTCACGCTCCACCCTTCCCTCACTCGTGAACAAGACCCCGAGATACTTGAACTCCTCCACTTGGGGCAGGACCTCGCCCCTGACCTGGAGAAGGCATTCTACCCTTTTCCGACTCATATCGGTCAGAACAAGTTATGTAACTGATGTTGATCAGCCAACAAACACTTATGAGGACTGGTGTAATGATGTCAGAGCTGTGGCGGTGGGACTTGGTCTGACGGATAACAGGAGCAGGCGCGCTGGGTTGAAAAGGCATTGTCACCACACAACTTGTAAAATGCTTCCTCTCATTTCTCAGCAGCTCATCTGGAAAAACCATCCGCCTGAGGAGCAGACGCTCAACTCGCCGAAGGACATCTGCTCAAACACTCACAGGAAAGAGTTTTCATCTCAGCACGAGGCAGCCGGAGGAGAAAGGAGCAAAACGTGGATGTTTCAGATGAAACAGACATAAATAAATCTGTAAAGACGTTCACGTTAATCCAGACAAAAGGAAGTTAGAATAAGAAGTGATGAAGACAGAAGAGCAAGAGCAGAGTTCTTATTGTGAGTGTGAGCGTGTAGGTTTTCTGTTAAAGAGTCCAGAAACACAGGATGGAGGATTAACAGTCAGCAGAACTTGATCTGGACCTGGTGCCGCCCTGCTGCTGTTATTCTGAACCGACCAACGGAGGAGGATTGGATCAGGATCCCACAGGGCCCCAGAGACAAATGGCAGGCTCAGGTGGACGGAGGAGGCCAACATTCATGACTGAAGTTTACCTGAATGTGATTTTATTGACCCAGAACACCAGCCTTCCCTCACTGCTTCCTGCTGAACAACAGACTCAGGATTCACTGTTCTGTTCTTTTCACGACTGAATTTTCCAGACAAACAACAACAAACTCAGAATGTGGCAACGTCTGGTGGAAAACAGGAAAGTTCTCTGGAGCCGAGGAACAGTTCCAGAAAGCAACGTCCCGACCCATTCTGCAGAACTTCATCCCCCAGGAGGATTAGTCAGCGTCTACATCTGTAGCTCCAGTATTTAGACGTGTGGGAGGAACAATTCAGACGTGTTAATAACTCCCAGTCACAGATCCATGTTTTACACACAAGATGAAACATTCCTCACAGGATTCCCCATCCCGTCACGTCCAGGGTGGTGGCAACAGCCACACGGCCACGCTGAGGTTCAGCACATCTTCATCATCATCTTCATCATCTCAGTAGATGCTGTAAGCATGGGCTTTATTGGACTGCTGTACCCAACAACAGGGAGAGTACGTTTAAAACGAATCCAGATGAGAACATCTGGGTTGTATCAGACATGGAAGCTCCAACGGTCCGCTCTGGTTTGATTTATCCCAGCATCTGAGTCACTGACTAACCCGTCCGCATATGAAGCACGTTGTTGTGTCCTTGAGCATCAAGCCCATAGATGTGTGTGTGTGTGTGTGTGTAATTAAAAGGTAACTGGGGGCGTGGCTAGGGGGCGTGGTTTAATTAATGAAATATATCAGTTTAAAGGTGACAGTGGGTGGTGTCTTAGAGCTCTAACTGTCTTCTCCTGCATGCTGGAGCACCAGGTCAGAGGGATAAGTCAGAACTAAGTGGATCAGAAACATGGTGGGTCTAGTAACCTGCCCAGATCTTCATCCTGCTGAGAACTTCTGGTCCATCCTCCAGAGGCAGGAGGACGAACACAAACCCAACATGGATGAAGAATGAGCTCCATCAGTCAGGATCTGGAGGTCAGGATGAACTACGGAGGTCTAGAAGGACCATAGATAAACTTTGCAGTAATTCTACTGCAGTAACCACGGAAACACTCACCTAAAGATCTAAAACACTGGAGCAGGAAGCTGTGAAAACTCTGCCCACAGCTGGAGACGATTTTGTTTTTAGGTTCAACAGAATTTAGGAATCTCCATCTTGTTTCCCTTCATTTTCCATCTCTCCCTCCTTCATCTCAGCTCTCCTCCTATCTCACGCTGTTTTTCATCACATGGCCTCCTCATTTCTGTTTTCTCCTGTTGTTAGGCCTGTCTCTATGACAACCATGCCTGTGAACATATCTGGTAGAAGAGAGTGGAAATATAGATGACGAGAGATGGAGCCAATGAGAGAAACAGAGACTAAACCCTCCCCAACAGACATCTGTGCACGAGTGAGCCCAGTTTCCAGCTTTAATTATGTTTTAAGATGCACAAGAGAGAAACAAAGCAGGGAAAAGTTACTGCTGAGTGGCTCCTCGTCTTCATGCTTCAGACACAACATCTTCACGGTGGAGATAAAGAGCTGAACGTGGCTGTGGAGTCAAATCAGAGTTTGTTTAATGATGTAATTCTATAACAATAGCAGTAATAAAACAATAAAGCTGTATACCACCTGTAGACCCTCCACCAGGGGGCAGCAGACAGTATAGGACTGGATACGGCTCTTTTTTAATGAAGATACTAATCCTGATGCTCCAGAAGCAGTTTGATGATCATCAGAGAGACGGTGGTCCACAAGGGGTTAAGCTGCTTTCTAACATCAATAAGTCCCTGAACACCACCAATCACACACCAAGGACACATATGTTCAGTTTCTGTAAACTTTAGCTGGTAATAAATAAATCTGCTTTAGTCTCTTTCTGTATTTTAGTGTTTTGGGACATTAATGCTGATTCTGGTCTGTCTGGTGACCCGTCCAGGAAGAACCAACCTGGAGGAGTGGCTAAAGCAGATCCCAGGAAAAACACCAGAAAAGTGCTGGAGCAGAACCTCAAGCTCCCAGGATGAGAGGAGGGTGAGATGGGGATTTCTTTACACATGTCTATGTTATTCTTCATGTGTTAACACATTTATTTACATTAGCTTTTGGAAGTGGCTGCTGTGTGTGAGTGACTGTAAACCAAACCATGCATACAGATAAAATCCATGATTTTTCATTTTCATCCACCATGATGATCAATGAAATGAGGAAAAATAAAGGAATAACAAAACTAAACAAAAACAGCCGATCAGATTTATGGAGGGGAGAGGAGACCGCTGATGATTGTTTTGCATCAGCTGTTTAACTTTCATGTTATCTGTTGAATTCAATCAATCAATCAAATCCTTTATTGTCATTGCAACAAGTACAACGAAATTAAGTGCAGTCCCCCTATCAGGTTAAATACAAGACAATGTTAAGAAAATATTTAGGAGCTGTCAACTGACCACTACCTGGTGGTGAGTTGGCTTCGATGGTGGGGGAGGATGCCGGTCAGACCTGGCAGACCCAAACGTGTTGTGAGGGTCTGCTGGGAACATCTGGCAGAGTCTCCTGTCAGAAGGAGCTTCAATTCCCACCTCCGACAGAACTTCGAACACGTCCCGGGGGAGTCAGGGGACATTGAGTCCGAATGGACCATGTTCCGTGACTCCATTGTCGAGGCGGCTGACCGTAGCTGTGGCCGCAGGGTGGCCGGTGCCTGTCGTGGCGGCAATCCCCGAACCCCCTGGTGGACACCAGTGGTTAGGGATGCTGTCAAGCTGAAGAAAGAGTCCTATCAGATCTTTTTGGCCTGTGGGACTCCGGAGGCAGCTGATAGGTACCGGCAGTCCAAGCGGAATGCGGCTCGGGTGGTCGCAGAGGCAAAAACCCGGGCGTGGGAGGAGTTCGGTGAGACCATGGAACAAGACTTCCGTACGGCTTCGAGGAGATTCTGGTCCACCATCCGGCGTCTCAGGAGGGGAAAGCAGTGCACTACCAACACTGTTTAGAGTGGGGAGGGTGTGCTGCTGACCTCGACTCAGGACGTTGTGAATCGGTGGGCCGAGTACTTCGAAGACCTCCTCAATCCCACCGGCACGTCTTCCAGTGTGGAAGCAGAGTCTGGGGACTTTGGGTTGGGCTCTCCAATCTCTGGAGCCGAGGTCACTGAGGTGGTCAAAAAACTCCTCGGTGGCAAGGCTCCGGGGGTGGATGAGATCCGCCCGGATTTCCTTAAGGCTCTGGATGTTGTGGGGCTGTGTTGGTTGACGCGGCTTTGCAATATCGCGTGGACATCGGGGGCAGTTCCACTGGATTGGCAGACCGGGGTGGTGGTCCCCCTATTTAAAAAGGGGGACCGCAGGGTGTGTTCCAACTACAGGAGGATCACACTCCTGAGCCTCCCTGGTAAGGTCTATTCAGGGGTTCTGGAGAGGAGGGTCCGTCGGATAGTCGAACCTCGGATTCAGGAGGAGCAATGTGGTTTTCGTCCTGGCCGTGGAACACTGGACCAGCTCTATACCCTTGGGGGAGTCCTGGAGGGTGCGTGGGAGTTCGCCCAACCAATCTACATGTGTTTTGTGGATTTGGAGAAGGCGTTCGACCGCGTCCCTCGGGGGGCCCTGTGGGGGGTACTCTGGCAGTATGGGGTACCAGGCCCCTTGATACGGGCTGTTAGGTCCCTGTACGACCAGTGTCAGAGCTTGGTCCGCATTGCCGGCAGTAAGTCGGGCTCGTTTCCGGTGAGAGTTGGACTCCGCCAAGGCTGCCCTTTGTCACCGATTCTGTTCATAACTTTTATGGACAGAATTTCTAGGTGCAGCCAAGGTGGTGGGGGGATCCGTTTTGGTGGCCTAAGGATCAGGTCTCTGCTTTTTGCAGATGATGTGGTCCTGTTGGCTTCATCAGAACGTGATCTCTGGCTTTCGCTGGAGCAGTTCACAGCCGGGTGTGAAGCAGCTGGGATGAAAATCAGCTCCTCTAAATCCAAGACCATGGTCTTGAGTCGGAAAAGGGTAGAATGCCTTCTCCAGGTCAGGGACGAGGTCCTGCCCCAAGTGGAGGAGTTTAAGTATCTCGGGGTCTTGTTCACGAGTGAGGGAAGGGTGGAGCGTGAGATCGACAGGCGGATTGTCTGCAGTGATGCGGGCGTTGTACCGGTCTGTCGTGGTGAAGCGCTCAATTTACCGGTCGATCTACGTTCCTACCCTCACCTATGGTCACGAGCTTTGGGTAGTGACCGAAAGAACGAGATCGCGGATACAAGCGGCCGAAATGAGTTTTCTTCGCAGGGTGGCTGGGCTCTCCCTTAGAGATAGGGTGAGGAGCTTGGTCATCCGGGAGGGGCTCAGAGTAGACCTGCTGCTCCTCCACATCGAGAGGAGCCAGTTGAGGTGGCTCGGGCATCTGGTTAGGATGCCTCCTGGGCGCCTCCCTGGTGAGGTTTTCCGGGCACGTCCAACCGGGAGGAGACCCAAAGGAAGACCCAGGACACGCTGGAGAGATTATGTCTCTCGGCTGGCCTGGGAACGCCTTGGGATTCCCCCGGAGGAGCTGGCCCAAGTGGCTGGGGAGAGGGAGGTCTGGGCTTCCCTCCTTAAGCTGCTGCCCCCGCGACCCGACTCCGGACAAGCGGGAGAAAATGGATGGATGGATGGATGGATATTTAGGAAACCATATGGGGCCTTTTTTTAAATTGCTGTTTGTAGCTTGGTTGTAGAGTGTATACTTCACCAGGATCATTCACACACACCACCGGAGTACATATCTCTGTACACTTTTATACATTTGTATATCAATACATATACATCTGTACATACAAATTTTGTTTGATTTCTATCTCTAAAGAACTATTTTGTGTCCTCGTCTATGTTCCTGCTGCTATAAGAGCTGTGTAACACTGTAATTCTTCATTCGTGGGACAATAGAGGTTTATTCAATTCAATTCAGTTTATGTCTATAGCGCCAAATCACGACAAGAGTCTTCTCAAGGCTCTTCACAAAGTAAACATTCCAATACAGTTCAGTTCATTAAGCCAATCAGTAAAAAAGTTTCCTATATAAGGAACCCAGCAGATTGCATCAAGACACTGACTGTGTGTCTGCCTCACGGACTAAAGCTGGGAGCTGGTTCCACAGTAGAGGAGCCTGATAGCTAAAAGATCTGCCTCCCATCCTACTTTTAAATATTCTAGGAACCACCAGTAAACCTGCAGTCTGAGAGCCAAGTGCTCTGTTAGGAACATATGGAACAATCAGATCACTGATGTATGATGGAGCTTGTTTATTAAGAGCTTTATATGTGAGAAGGAGGATCTTAAAATCTATTCTGAGTTTAACAGGCAGCCAATGTAGGGAAGCTAAAACAGGAGAGATGTGGTCTCTCTTTTTAATTCTCATCAGAACTCTAGCTGCAGCATTTTGGACCAGCTGAAGACTTTTGACTACATTCTGTGGACCTCCTGATAGTAATGAATTTTATTCTATTCTATTCTATGATGAAAATAAATAATTAACACTTCATTTTCTTTGTTTACAGCATTTTCTCCACACCTGCCTGAAGGTTTTGCACAGTACTCCGGTAACCTGTTAAACTCTGGATGAGTCACTCCTGACGTGGCCATAACTGTGCATGGAGGATGTTTCTTACAGGTTTGTTTAGGATAGTAAACGGGTCGTATTCCTGATTCTGATGTTTCATCTGCATGTGTTTTTAAAGCTGCAGAGCAAGTAAATGGACTTAAACTACTGGCTCTGAGTACAAGGCCATATTGTTTGAATGATGGTTCAGGTGCTGGCATGGTTCCAAACTGCTGATAATGTCCAGCAGTGTAAAGTCAGAGGACTCCTCCCGGGGAACAAAGCTCTTGCTGTGTGGCGGGGAATCTCTTTCCGCCTCTCTGTGGTTCAGAGATATTCTGAAGGCCTGTAGAGCTTATGCAGCGATGCAGAAGAGGAGCGTGCACATATTTACCATGCATGCTCACACATCTAGTCACTTAACAGAACTTATAGTGAGCTTAGCCCAAACCCAGCCTTTGTGTTCCCCTCACACAGGCCTTCCTGTCTTACAGAGCTCCAATCTCCCGGAGCGTGAGCGGCAGGGTCAGCGTGGCTGGTGAGGTCACGCTGAAGGAGCAGGGGTCAGCTCGGTCCGATAAAGTGTCTGATTGTGCAGTATGACCTTAGGGCCAAACGTCAGTAACGAGGGAGTTGACAGCAAAGTTCAAAGGTCATGGAGCAGATGAGCATTCTCTGCCAGGTTTCAGATGGATGAATTGTTCCCTAAACTGAAACTTTCCACTTCCCTCTTCTTCTCTCTGTGGTCTGTGGTTTCCCCCGAAATTATTCATGTTCAGGGTCACTCAAGTTCACGTTTTAAAGGAACTAGCTCATTGTTCGCACGGATCCAGGCTGTAGTTCACAGGTCACCATGTCCTTAATTTATACAGCTCCTTCTAGAGTCCTATAACCCCCCAAGGTGCTTTACAACACAACAATTTACACACTGATGCTCATGAGCCACATTACAGCCACAGCTGCTCTGAAGCAGACTGACAGAAACCACTGGTGCCTCCAACCACCAGCAGGTGACTCACCAGGAGGCCAGTGTCCACAACCACCGAGTGTAACCCACCGCTCACTAAACATAGATCCAAACAAACGGTTCTCATCCATTTATCATAATATCACATGATGATGATTATTATTATTATTATTATTATTATTATTGTTATTATTATTATCATTATTATTATTATTATTATTATTATTATTATCATCATTATTATTATCATTATTATTATTATTATTATTATTATTATTATTGTTAATATTATTATTATTATTATTATTATTATTATCGTTATTATTATTATTATTATTATTATTATTATTATTATTATTATTATATTATTATTATTATCATTATTATTATTATTATTATTATTATTATTATTATCATCATTATTATTATCATTATTATTATTATTATTATTATTATTATTATTGTTATTATTATTATTATTATTATTATTATCGTTATTATTATTATTATTATTATTATTATATTATTATTATTATCATTATTATTATTATTGTCAATATTATTATTATTATTATTCTTATCATTATTATTATTATTATATTATTATTCTTATCATTATTATTATTATTGTCAATATTATTATCATTATTATTATTATTGTCAATATTATTATTATTATTATTATTATTGTTAATAATAATAATAATAATAATATTATTATTATTATTATTATTATTATTGTTGTTGTTGTTGTTGTTGTTATTATTATTATTATTGTTGTTGTTGTTATTATTATTATTACGAGACTGACCTGAATCCGACCAGTCTCTGATGAGGAGGAAATGTTAGGCTGTAGAATATTTCCAGCTGAAGGACTGATGTGTGGTTTGTTCTACTGACCTTTAGTCTTTTAGTAGTTAACTCACCAGTAAATCAGTTCACATCAGTCCCAGTATCAGTCTGTTGTTAGGAAACTAAAATAGTTGTGAATTTCTGAGTGAAACCTGCAGCATGAGGACGGTCTTCACCTTGGCTAACCCTAATCTTACCAGGGCGTGATGAACGTCATACAAACACAACAAGGTTCAGGTTCTGTTTTATTTTATGGAACCATCCTGTAACAAAACTCCACTCAGACACATTAAAGATAAGGTTTCTGTTATTCCAGCTTCTTGTGAAATGGGCCA
>SSNS01000005.1:1350829-1393329 GCA_006937985.1 Aphyosemion australe | reverse complement strand
GACTCAGGAGGTGTTGATCATCACTGTCAGGGTGGGCGAGGTTAATGGAGGTTCAATGATCTGAGCGGGTGTCATGGCAACATGGTGAAATACAGATAAACAACCTGTCAGAAACGGTTGTGTTCTCCTCACTCAGCGATTCTGTACTGAAGCAGGCTGAGGCACAGCCAGAGCTGGGACTCAGACTAGACCGGTATGTGAGCCCTCGGCTTTTGGGCCATGCCAGTGCCCTTTGACAACATACAGGCTGACTGTGGGGCTAACATGTTTTAGATAGCCTGGGTCATAATGGTGTTTCTGCTGTGATGACCACTGATTATTCCGTCTGACCCTGGGACTGCTGGTGATGGGTGTGAATACACCGGACTGTCACCTCCAGAGGAGGAATAATGGGATACTCTTACAACTCTCCCAGATGAATCCAAGAAGAGAAGATTTCTCAAGGACCTGAAACATTCCTGGAGCTGAGTGGAGGGAAAGTGGGAGACGTGGAAAACACTCCGAAGGACGGTGGGATGGATTATGGTGCTGATATTGTTTGGGAAGGATTTCAGCTTAATGGAACTTAGTCAGCTTCAGTATTGATCCAACAAACAAAATATCACAGCAAGGCCTTTTTCTAGTTGTAATGTCTGATTGTCCCTCTCTGCTTGCCGTAGTTTGATGACTCTAGTTAACCAGACTGAGGCCCTATTTCAATACTCGCACTGCGCCCTACACCCTTCCGCACTTGAGAATTGGGACACCCTACGCACTCGCACCCCTGGCCGGGAACGCGCAACTGAAGGGCGCAAGGGTGCAAGTGCGAGTATTGGGATTGGGCCTGATTCAGTGGCACCGTGAGCCGAACCCAAGCACCGGTAAAAACCTCTGCTGTGATACGTGTGCTTCAGACGGCTGTGAAAGTGTTTTTTAAAGATTAAAGTCCCGTTATTCGCCACACACACTGATGTGTGGAGAAATGTGTCTCCGCATTTGACTCATCCCCTGATGAAATATGTATTTGGAACGGAAAGATGTTAAACATATAAATGAATCCAGCTGTGGAAAAATAAATAAGAATATGAGTATCCATCCATCCATCCATCATTCATTTATCCATCCATCAATCCATCCATCCATCCATCCATCATCCATTTATCCATCCATCAATCCATCCATCCATCATCCATTTATCCATCCATCCATCCATCCATCCATCCATCCATCCATCCATCATCCATTTATCCATCCATCAATCCATCCATCCATCATCCATTTATCCATCCATCCATCCATCCACCCATCCATCCACCCATCCATCCATCCATCCATCCATCCATCCATCATCCATTTATCCATCCATCCATCCATCCATCCATCCATCCATCCATCCATCCACCCATCCATCCACCTATCCATCCATCCATCCATCCATCCATCCATCCATCCATCCATCCATCCATCCATCCATCCATCCATCCATCCATCCATCATCCATTCATCCATCCATCCATCCCTATCCATCCATCCATCCACCCATCCATCCATCCATCCATCCATCCATCCATCCATCCATCCATCCATCCATCCATCCATCCATCCATCCATCATCCATTTATCCATCCATCCATTGTCCTCCTCTTATCTGGGTCGGGTCATGGGGGCAGCAGCCTAAGCAGAGGGTCCAGACATCCGTCTCCTCAGCCACTTGGCCAGCTCTTCTGTAGTACCAGGGAACCTAAAGATTGACAAAAATAGAGATTTGTTTTATATCGTGATATATATCAATATCGACTGATATGAATAATAGTACCTTGATATGAATTTGTTCCATATCGCCCAGATGCAGATGAGAATGAACCACGTTTTTTCCCTCCTGCCCTGAGCAGCCTTCGGGCTGTCCCACCAAGAACATGAGAATGTTTTCTGTTTCTGAGAAAACGGCTAAATTTGAAATTTATGATCCCACGCCTTGATAATTATGGTTCTGTTGGTCTCTAACTCTCCTTCTTGTTTCCTTTGTATGGGTTTTCCTTGCAGAACTGGCGATTGAGGTTGAAACTCTGCTGTGGTCACAAATGGATTCTCCTCCTTTCTCCCCTCATCCTCCTTCTTCTCATGATCTGTATCATGACGGTCACTTTGTCCCTTCCTTTGCCCCCCCTGGATGTGGAACGGAGATTGTCCCAAGCGCTGAGCTCTGCAGAAGAAGTCAGATCTAAACCTGGAATAATGCAGCCTCCTGCTTACATCCATGGCAGGAGAAGAACACGTCCTGAAAATGAAGTATCTAAACATTCAGTGCAGCATGAACCTTTGAGGGATGCTGAGAAAAATAGTCTCAAAGCCAGAAAGGAAAAGAGAAGCAAAGGCTTTGCCTTCAAGAGAAAAAAGATGGCTGGCTCCATCCAGCCAACGAGTCATTATCCTTCACTGTCAGACTTTACAGTCAACACCACAGAGCCAAAGCATAGCATTAAACCAAGCAGCCGCAGAGCTGTGGCCACTGCAGAGACACACATTTATCCTGAAAGGATAAGAGCGCACAACCCAGACAGAGGAGCTGCACACACACAGACAGGCAGACACACAAACAGGAATGCAAACACACACATGAACAGCAGCCACACTAGTGGAAAGCTGCTGCAGCAGCAGCCTTTGCAGAAACCCACACAGGCTACAAAGCACTCTGGGAATAAGGATAAGGAGCAGCTTTCTGTGAAAAAGCTCACCAGCGAGCACAAAAAGCACCTTTATTTCTCAGGAAATCTCCCTGAAGCAAAGTGGAATCCTGGTACATCGGAGCGTGGAGAGGCTTTGTCCCAACCTGTGAAGACAAACTACAAGAATGTGTGCGAGAGCTTCAGGGAGCAGGACTTCCCAGAAGACGATGGCAGGAAGAGTCGAGTCCACTCAGACCTACAACCTCTTTCCTGGTTCAGCAAGGATGACATTGAAAAGATGGAGCTGCTGTCTGGGGGTGACGTCATCAGTAAGGCCCGGGTGCCTGCACATGGACAGGTGCTCCAGGTGGCCTTGAATCCTCCTGCACAGCACCAGGTGAGCTGCTGGACATAAAAAAGTGTTCTCAACCACTCAGTTCTTATCTCAGCGTGTGGAAAACATTCACAGTGAGCAGGTTCCTAAGGAACAGAAAAGGACATTCTTGTATTAATACTTTTTTACCAAACCACATAAACTTGGACCAAAACTGTAAAACCTGAACGACTTCCTTTAATCAGCAGATCCCTAACCTAATAATGGAGCTGCACCCTCTGTCTTCCAAATGCTCTGAATGACTAATCATCCAGTCATAACTGCAGTCATTGACCAACCTGGAACCTTATGTCTGTCGTGGTGAAGAGAGAGCTGAGCCAGAAGGCAAAGCTCTCAATTTACCGGTCGATCTACGTTCTACCCTCACCTATGGTCACGAGCTTTGGGTAGTGACCGAAAGAACGAGATCATGGATACAAGCGGCCGAAATGAGTTTTCTCCGCAGGGTGTCTGGGCTCTCCCTTAGAGATAGGATGAGAAGCTCAGTCATCCGGGAGGGGCTCGGAGTAGACCCGCTGCTCCTCCACATCGAGGGAAGTCAGTTGAAGTGGCTCGGGCATCTGGTTAGGATGCATCCTGGACGCCTTGGTCAGATTTTCCAGGCATGTCCAACCGGAAGGAGACCTAAAGGAAGACCCAGGACACACTGGAGGGACTATGTCTCTCGGCTGGCCAGGGAACTCCTTGGGATTCCCCCGGAAGAGCTGGCCCAAGTGGCTGGGGAGAGGGAGGTCTGGGCCTCTCTGCTTAGGCTGCTGCCCCCACGAGCCGACTCCGGATAAGAGGAGGAAATTGGATGGATGGATGGATGGATGGATGGATGGATGGATGGATGGATGGATGGATGGATGGATGGATGGATGGATGGATGGATGGATGGATGGATGGATGGATGGATGGATGGATGGATGGATGGATGGATGGATGGATGGATGGATGCTCAATAAGTTTATTGCAGACTTTAAAAAGCAGGAAAATAATAAACTTCTGTTTGTGTGAATCTGAAGTGAAGGACAAGCTAAAGGTTAAATCCTGATGTCTGTATCCCAGGTGAGAGAACCAGGTGGTGTCTCCGCCCACAGGGGCCACTGCCAGCGGGGCCGCTGCTCCCTGATCAAGCGTGCTGACGACTGGTTTGAGGTGTTCGCCTTCCACCTGGACCGGGTGCTGGGAATCAACAGGAGTCTGCCGGCTGTTCTACGGATGTTCCACAGTGATGTTCTACCCTACCGCTTCACCAGGGGCTCCCCGAGGCCCGTGGTGTGGTGGGATCCTGACATTCAGCATCTCGCTGATAATGACAACGACCAGAACTCAGTACCACTCAGCTGGGTCCAGTACCAGAAGCTGCTACAGGCGAGGTGTGGGAACGGGACAGAGCTGAGCTCAGAGCCGTGTGTGGGGGTCCGGCACTCTGAGTGGGGGAGGCTGGCTCTGTTTGACTTCCTGTTACAGGTAAGCCAACCCTCATCCTGTAGCCTCCTACCACAAACACACGACTCTAACGTGATGGAACAGAGTTTTATACACATTTTTATTATGATTTCGTTTTTGTTGTTTTTGTGAAGCGCCTCGTGATTTTTATCTTTATCTTGATTTTTTGCTCTGAACAGACTCGCTGAAACCTCATTAGTTGTTATTTACTTCTTATTGTAGAATTAATTTATTTCTATATTATTTTAATTGTCTATTTGAGGGTTTTTACTGGAGTAGAGAAGTAACTCACCCCACCGAGATGTTACTGACGTCTGTCTACTCCCTATCTGTGTGTGTGTGTGTGTGTGTGTGTGTGTGTGTGTGTGTGTGTGTGTGAATGATGGGCTTTTATACCAAACGTTCTCTTTTGTAAGGTTTAACATCGTTCCACACGTGAGAGCTTGGATGTGTGATTTTTAGAGCCGTGCTTCTGCTCTCTGGTTTTACAGGTGAACGACCGTCTGGACAGGTACTGCTGTGGGTTCTCACCTGATCCAACAGAACTCTGTGTGGAGAACCTGCTGCACAGCAAGTGTGGTAAAAGCAAGGACCTGCTGCTGGTTCACATCCTGGTGGGTTCAGCTCGATGACCTCTCCTCTACTCACTTTTCTTTGTTGTTATTTGTTTCCTCCTCTGAGATACTAAAGTTTCAGCGGTTCAGGTGGTTAACTCCTCTTTTTTATGGCCTAAAACCAAACCTGTTAAAGGGCTGGTTCACAGAAAAACTGTAATACTTGTTCTTTCTGACATCATTCAGTCACTCTGAGTTGCACATGCATGCTGCAGGTGCATGTTCTCCAACCCTCATTACCTGCATCAGCCAAAGAAAGGAAATAGGCAGGAAAACGATCAGGTCAGGAAAAGTCAGTCTCTTCTACGTCACAGGGGAGTTACCATTCATGACCCCGCCCGCCTTGACCTACTGCCCACGGCAATGGAGAAGGGTATCGCTGCAGACCCGGAGACGCCACTTTCAGGCTTCTACTGTTTTTGAGACAGCGCCGCCCCCTGGACTAGTTTCATAGCAATGACTGCTTTCTGTGAAAGTCATATAGAAACTATAGATCATATTTTTTATGAATGTCAGAAAATACAATTATTTTGGAAAAAACTAGAGATGTGGCTCAAACCAAAAATACCCTTCCCAGTTCACATTACTAGATATGATCATTTTTGGAATTCTACTCAAAGATAAAGATAAGGAACTCTGCTATAACACCATTATCTGCTTAGCCACATTTTTTATCCACAAACAACGAATTTTAAAATTGTCAGAAGGGGTAGCAGCGTGAAAGTGGCGTCGGCCTGAATCTGGTGTGGTTGTAGTTAAACATCTGTCCGTTAGAGGTCGCTGTCTCGAAAAGGGTAGAAGCCTGAAAGTGGCAACTCCGGGTCTGCAGCAATGAGAGAGCAGAGCATGCCTCTGCCAGTAGAAGCTAACCATTAGCAATAGCAAATCCACAACATGGCAGAACACGTTGGGGCTCGTGGGGTTTGTGGTAATAACACGTCAACATTGCATTTTTAACCAGAGAAAGACGAGGAAACAAAGACAGTGAGGGAGTCGCATTGCTGTGATGTATATATATGTATATATACACACATACAGTATTTATCCACTGAACATTGAACCATGCTTTTGGGACATTCGCACAGTTGCCGTAGAACCCTTGTGTGCCAGCAGAGCGTGGGAGTCTGGTGCGGAGCTGCGTTTTATGTAAGGGGCAGACTCTGGCTGCCAAAAGTGAAGTCAACCCTGAAGTGACAAAGTAGCAGTTCCCCCCTCATCCACTAGGGGCTGGCACCAGAAAGAAGCAAGTTCTCATTGACTCTCATGTTAACAATTACAGCCTGGTTCAAAAAACATTTTAGGTTTAATAGGTCTAGTTTACAGTCGTGACAATGCTGAGGGGGGGTGAACTTTTTTGTAACTCATATGTTTAAATGCGGCCAATATGGCGGTACTGGAAACCGCCTGCTGGGCTTCGATTCATCTCTTCAGAAACCTACGGGTGAGGGTTTGTCTGCAGAGCAGAGCTGTCGGGGGTAACGCAGACTGACGGAACACTGGTGGATTTTATTTACCTATTTTATTGTTGGTGGTGTTGGGGAAGTGGTACGGAGGATTAAAACTCTGCTGTATTTGTAGTCAGACTGGGTAATCGGTGAAACCCTGGCTCTCGTGTATAAAGCTGTCAGTTGTTTTCTTTCACGCTCTTCTTCAGGTGAGGAAGGCTGACCCTTCCAGACTGGTGTTCATAGACAACGCTGGTAGACCTCAGCAGCCCAGTGACAACCTGAACTTCAGGCTGGTTGAGGGCATCGAGGAGTAAGTTCTCAGCTCTGTCTGAGTCTAAGTTGTTTCTGTTTACTGCAGGACTTTCTCCACACGCATCACATAAAATCATTTTAGGACCAAAATAACACGAGAATAAAGTTTCCTCTGGACCTGGAGAGCAGATCACCACCCAGCACCTTATGGATGAGATCATCAGCTTCTCTAAAATATTAAATCATTTTTACTTTTACGTCCTATCTAAAAGGAAACGATCCATGATAATCTCTTCTTACATCACAAAGGAAAATACGATATTGTGTCTCACTACAAGCTGACGCAGGCTCTCATTTCAGGTTTTTCTTATTTATGTGAGTTGTGTTTTTCTGTTGGAGGATTCAGTTCAGCAGGTTTAATCCAAACAAATATCTAGAGACCAGGAGCAGAGCAGGTCTAAAAGGAAACATCTGCTGTTTCATTATTTGGATCCAAATCACTCATCAATTCTTCTCACAACCTTTCCCTCATATAAACCAACAACTTAAGGCAACTTTCTAATGAAAATGAAAGAATCTCTAATCAGAGAACACCTTCAAGCTTTAATGCTTGATGGATCTGTTTCTCATTTCTGTTTTATCTTCATGATGCCTTTAGGTTCAGGGCTGTTTTCCTTCAGTCACATAATTTTAGTTCAGTCGCCTACGTTGTGGAGGAAGCAGCACCTATGACTGGAGGGTCCCTGACGGCGCCTAACCAACCTATTTCATTTGTCTTGATTTATTTTATCCCTCTTAATGAATTATTTCCTGGCAAACACAGTAAATTAGGAAAACAGTTAAACGGGAACCAGCAGGAAAACCACAAACAAGCAGAATCAGAACTAAACCTAAAGGACTGAGGTTTATGACGTCAGCACCCTTAAATGCTGCATTAGTATGTGTGAGGCTTCATTAGATATCATTAAAACTTATTTTTGGTTATTTTGTCTTTGCAAATAAATATTTAAAACAAATATATTTGCTGCAATAAATCAGAAGTATTTTTGTGGAATGAAAACCTGTCAGATCAGTGGTTTAATGAATCAGGTCAGTGGTTTAATGAATCAGGTCAGTGGTTTAATGAATCAGGTCAGTGGTTTAATGAATCAGATCAGTGGTTTAATGAATCAGATCAGTGGTTTAATGAATCAGATCAGTGGTTTAATGAATCAGGTCAGTGGTTTAATGAATCAGATCAGTGGTTTAATGAATCAGGTCAGTGGTTTAATGAATCAGATCAGTGGTTTAATGAATCAGGTCAGTGGTTTAAAGAATCAGGTCAGTGGTTTAATGAATGTCTGGTTTCATCTGATTTCATGTTTCTGTGCTGTTTGGGTCTCAGGTTTCCAGAGAGAGCCGTGTCAGTGCTGCGCTCAGGCTGTCTGGAGAGTCTTCTCCTACGCTCCCTTCACACAGACAAGGAATTCTGGGACAGCCGTGGGGGGGCCGTCGGTCTCAGGCCTCTGGTCCATATCGTGGAGCAGAGGGGGCGAATCCTCCTCCAGCACATCAGGACCAGAAAGCTCCACCTCCTGAGGGAACTGTGACCCGGTCCAGTTGGGCTCCTCTGTGTGATCAAAAACACCATCCTCCTCCTCCAGTAGCTCAGGTTTTCCTCTCAGAATGAGCCAGAGGACGTTTCTGACATTTTAATGTTGACAGTCAGCTCAACCAGTAAAGTCAAACAACTGTAAACATGCAGGACTAAAAACAAAGACGAACGTGGTGCTTCACAAGCAACATGAAAAAGACTAAACTTTCAGATTGAAAATACAAATGAAGATTCAAGATTGTGATTTTGATTAAGGGGCCAACGTGTTCTGCAAATACAGGAAACCCTGTAAAAAATAAATGAAATCAATGTAATATACCTACTCAGCATGTTGGTGTGGGTTGTTTTCCGTTACAACTGAGAAACGGCGCTCGTTGTATGGGGTGTGAGGTGATCTGTATCAGTCATGATGATGTGGAACATTCTGTTCAGCCACTGGCTTTTTATGTCAGACTCTGATCCTGGAAAAGGCGGCGGGCCGCGTAGCAGCAGGTAGAAAACCCAGGAGCAACCGCTAACCTAGAGGTGGGAAATACACAGAAAATTTACCAAGACCTTACCAACGGATGGCCATTAGGGTCAAAAATCCCTGGGAGGGCAATTTTAGAACAAGTACTGCCTCAGATCGTTGAACCTCCAGCAAAATGACAACATCATACATTTATTTGCTCCCCCACTAAACTCACTCTGGTTTTAGATCTTTTATGGTCGCTCCTCCTCTGAGAAGGATAACGACATCTTCTGGGCTCAGAAGCAGCTGCTTGACTTGCCGAGTCCGCCATTTTCCACAGTACCAGCAAATATTTGATTATTTTTTAATTAAAATATAGCTTTTAAAGGAAATACTGTATCTTCATTCTGCACACCTCTAAACGCCCCGAGGAGGGATTATTTATTTAAATCCAGCTTTATGCTGGACCAGACATGTAAATTATTCACTAGACCAGTGTGAAACGCTACTGTGATTTACAGATAGGCTCACTTTGTGGGTCCTAAACATGGATTCATCAGTAGCGACGGTTCTGACTGCAGTGACTCACTGCTGCTTTAGGAAAGTAGTTTTGGGTTATAAAAGAGTCTCAACATGACAACTGAAGGAATTATTACAACCATTTGGTTCTGATGCTCATGCAGACCAGCACCGTTCTGCAGGAACCAGAACCTGACCTCAGCCTGCAGGCTCCAAAGAAAACCTTCATCAGGTTTTAGTGGATCGACACGAGCCGGTTTTTGCTGTAATCATGGATTATGTTGCTGATGTCCTCAGGGCTCAATCTGGGATTACAGGTTCAGCAGAACAATAAACCCAGAGACCCTATTCCTGAAGACCAGCAGGTGGGTTTAGAGGTGAAGGAAGTGGTCATCCTGACAGATGGAACCGTAATCCCAGAGTAGGAACCTGTGAGGAATGTTTGAGTAAACCAGTGAGTTAATACCTGCTGCTGTTTGGCTCTGGTGAGAACCACCCACGACTCTTATTCTGACCCATAAATCAACTTTAAATAGAAACAGAACTGATCAAACTGGCTGCTGCTTCAGACCAGAATCCTCACGCTTTGGCAAAGGCGCCATCTGCTGGAGGGTCACTGCCAGTCACCCTTGGCCTAGAGAGAAAAAACTGCCCACTGGTGCCTTCCCTTCATGTTCTAAATTTAAAAAACTATGTTGTATAATAACAATGACGTGTTTCTCAGCTGAGGTGCTGACTGTGGAGTCATGTGACGAGTGCACGCCTCAGGGTCAAAGGACAGGTCACAGACAGATGTGATTTTACCTCAAGGTCCTTCACAAAGTAAACATTCAAACTAAACCTACTAATCAGTGCAGAGTTCAGGTCATTACTCCAGTTAAGTTTTCTAAGGACACCCAGCAGGTTGCATCGAGTCAATAGCTACGTTTACATGGGCACAAGTAATCGGATTGAACGCCTTATCGGATCAAAAATTCGTCATGTAAACATATCAATCGGAATATGCTGATCCGATTCGGCCTAATCCGAATGAAATTTCATTCCGATTGAGAGAGGTGGTTTTGTCCGATCGTCAATCCGATTGGCGTCCATGTACACAGCCATTCGGATTGTTGGGGTAAAATAATGCCCACTGCGCATGTGTGCAACTGCAGCGTGCCCTCTTTCCGCCTCTGCGCATGCTCAGGACAGATCGAAAGCATGGCGGGCGGTAAACAGAAGTGGTCTGTTGCGACGCTATTTTTTACTGGAAACACAACGGGAGCTCAATATTACTCAATGTCTCGATGGCCGAACGGCTAAAAATGCCGAGTTATACACTCAAGTGCATCTAAAGATGCAGGAAGCGGGAATTCACCGAAGCTAGAGAATAAGTAAATAAAATGCAAGGGAAAAGACGTGCGGACAAGATGGCGTTTGTTTACAATTTCTCTTCCGGGAAAGACAAGTCTGCGCATGCGCAAGCTATGGTTTGGGCATCGCGGCATGATCGGATCATTCCAGTTAGTGTCCATGTAAACAGAGATTTGGGATTTCTGATCAACCAAGATTTTAATCGAATTGGGGAAATTTGGTAGCCTGGCAAGCCATCCTATATATGTGAATATATACTTACAAACTATAACTATATAAACTATACAAACTCTGCAAAGCAAGAATTGGTCTAGTTCACTAGGCTAGAAATTTGGTGCATGTAAACATAGCTACTGACTCGTGACAGCTCGTGTATTAGGCTCTGTTTAACATAAGATCTTTTATTATTGAACATCTTTCTGACTGCTGCTGAGTGTGAAATGCTCTGCACTGGTGCCGTTTATGTGATGAGAACGTAAACAGTAGTTATACTTTAGGATAGTTTCTACACGGTTCTCATCTGTAGGTCTGCTCTAGTTTATTATTTCACTCCAGTTTCATCACATCATTATGACTGGTGACCTTAAAAACGTATTCTACCATAATCATCATTATTAACAACTGTGTGCCTGATGACGCTGCTGCCTAGTTCTCCTCCTCCTGCACGGCGTATGTCTAACATGTAAATCTGTCTAGATCAGGTGTGCCCAAACTTTTCAAGACAAGGGCCTAAACTGTCAAGTCAATGTTGTTCGCCTGCCATAAAAATGTGATTTTTTTTTTTTGAACATTTTATTTCATGGTCATCTTTTAGATTTGTACAACTCAAAATAGGTCTAAAATATGCAAATTAGTAAAAGTCTGAACATAAAATGTTAAAAAGCGTTGATCCATCAGTAGCCTTCAGGAAAGACTCAATTCATCATTCTAGACATGCATGTGGGGGCTGCATAAAATCATTCAGAGGGCCACAAATGGCCCCTGGGCCGCACTTTAGACGTGTCTGGTCTAGATGCTCTCAAAAATATGTACAGACACCCCTAACAGCTGCTGGAGCAGAGTCTTCTGATGCAACATCCTCACAAACACCTCCTTCTGAAACATGTAGGTTTGGCTGGTTGTCTCTGACACACTGCTGTTATTACTGTTGTTACTGAATGGTAAAACCTGTAACTACAGTAAATCTAGGTATTAATGTTTATTTGTACAGAACTTTATGAATAAACATAATTATTTAATCTATAATGCAGAATGACACAAGCATGGATGTACTCTGTGCTTGAATACACCACCGAGTCAGGTGTCATGCAGCAGCAGCACGACCCCACCCCCACCTCTGACTGACGGCCTGATGCAGGTGACTTCTGTTGCAGCTGAAGCCGTATTACTGAACCATACTACAGTTATTCATATGCTTCTGATGTGTTTAATACCTGAGGTCTGGTAATATATAAATCACTGTGACCTTACTGAAGGATTAATATCTATATTTGCACCTGTGTTTAATCTGCTTGAAGGTGAAGAGACAAACAGCATCCACTGATCATCAGCCTGAGGACACCAACACCTGGTCAACACATCCTGATGTTCATGACGAGTCTCTCCAGGCTCCATTAACCCTGCTGACTGACCTCACCTGTCTGGTGAGATGAAGGTGGAGTTAGCTAAGAGGGCCCCATCAGCTAACATCAGACTTGGAATTTCTAAAAGAGAAGATGAAGAGGAGAGGAACTGAAGGAGTTTTATCCTGTGGATCGCTGCCACAAATCCAAAAGCTTCTCCTAATTGAAGCAGATTAAAGATAAATCTAAAACATACCTGAGATCCAGCTTGTGTCCAGACAGGTGTCATTTGATGGTACTACAGATCCCTTTGCTGTCCAGGCATTAAAGCGCCCGTATCATGATATTTTACACCTTCCAGAGCAACGGTAGGCATCAATATGTGAGAAAATATTACAGTTGCCACTATTGAGATGTCATTTTTATGAAATACACGTTATTTTTGTGAGTCATTCCTTCCACCCGGAAAGAAAACAATTAGATTAGGTGAAACCCCGCCTCCCCCTGTGTGAATTCCATAATAGTACACAGCTGCAGACCCGGAGATCGCAGATTCACCGTCGTGTCCCACTCAGCCACCCCCCTCCCACATCACGCAGTCTGTGAAATCACTGTCACATTCTGGCTCAGTTTCTGAGAGCTCCTGGTAACATGATCCAACTATTTCTGCTGATTCTATTGTTCTTCAGGAAGACCGGACAGGGATCCTCTTCATCTCACAGACAAAAATACATTTTTGGGTTCTAGGCTTTATTTAAAGAGCAGAAAGAAATCACTTCTTCACAACTGTGGAGATTAAACTCCCTGCTAACTACATGGAGAGACTGGGTGTTAGTGTTTACAGTCCAGGGGAGGAGGAATCCGGATTCAACACTACCTGGATGGGGCATGATGGCTGGCTCTATCCAGCCATTTGCAATAGCTGGGGACACCAACTTGGATTTGCAGTAGAGACAGGAAAATGTATGTGTGAATCCAAAACCACTCTGGGGTGTTTTTCATGGGGAAATATCACATGATATGGTCCCTCTAACCATTTTAGTTGAATTGCTGATGAAAGACATGCTGGTTAATGAAGAGTTGCTTGAAAATTTGTCCTTGTTGCTTTTATTGAACTGTTGTCACATAACCCTCCCCCCCCGCCCCATCAGGAGACCCCTCCAGGACAGGGTATGGTTGAGCAGGGTTTATGGTTTATCACTTGGGGTCCACATGGCACAGGTGTGGTGGTGCTCACTCCTCAAAACTCAAAATAAAAACACCTGGGGTCCACTGGACCCCATTAGGAATGCGGGTGGGTTGCTGTCTTTCAATCATGAGGAGGAGGAGGGTGTGTGTGTGTGTGTGTGTACGCAAAAGTGATGATCATGCAGGCATCCCTGGTTTATTATAAAAGTACCAAACACTTCCTACCACTGCGTTCTCATGAATATCCTCAGTAATCATCATTCCTGTGTAGTGGAATTAAACAGGCGCGCTAACTTTTACTGGATTTTGAGAGACGAGATGCGTGATCAGGCTGAAGCTCTGGTTCTGATTCCTGATAAGAAATGTATGACACACCTACTGGTCCGTTAAACTCACTCACTCTCACAAAGTCGACGTTGGACAAGTCAAAAAATCTAAACTCTCACAGACAAGCTACACTGCATCCTCTAAAGGGTCAGAATGTGTAGACTAACCCTAGAAATGATATATATTAATCTCCACATAAATAAATCTGGTATCAGTAGAGAACTTAGTACAGGGTTCATCTTCAGCAGTCTCTCAGAGGTCTTTCTGTAGTTGGAGCTTGGTAGGAAGCAGCCCTGTGCAGGAGCACCACAGTTCCCTCCAGAATCACAGAAACAAGCCCAACATCAGCAACCCCCTTCAGTCTCCTGCTCGAAAGCAATAAAATACTCCAATCTGTGTTTTAAGTCCGGCAAGTAAGAACATCTGCAAAAGGCCCCAGGAGGTTCTTGTTGAAGATACACCGAACCCACACCATGTAGGTGGTGAAGGGCTTTATGTTCTCTGAGAAGGTATAGTTCTGCTGGGGAAGGATGTAAGGCATGTAGGTGTTCTCTCCCTGCTCCTGGATCCAAACCTCGTACTTCACTTCTCTCACCTTCAAGAACTTCAGATTCCATGGGATCTGCCACGAGACGGAGAGTTTAGCTTCACTAGACGTTTGTACTGAAGTATGACAGCGGGCTTCTCTGACCTGGCCAGGATGAACCGTGCTGGCTATTTTGGCCTTTTTCAAGTTGGGCCTCGTCTTCATTGCATCTTTGAGAACATTGAGAAATGACGGAATGTCCACATAAGTGTCCTGGTAGATCCGGAAGAGCCACTCAGGGTTACGGCAGCACAAGTGCCTAGGGACGTCTTTACTTGCCAGGATTCGCTCCTGCTCCTCTTTTTCCAAGTGGACAATACCGCCCTGCTCCCAGGGTCTATTTCGATGTGTGACGGTGTTCTCCTCCTTGGTGTTCCTCCAGGAGACATAGTAAAGGTCCATGCCTGGAAGGGAGGCAAGGGTTTTGTATGGGGTGTACTGCTCTGGGTTGATAGCAAAGGGAAACAGCTCTACAACAGCAGCACCTCTGGGGAGGAACAGTGAGGAGATAAGCTGAGCTCCGTGCATGCTGACCAACATGAAAGCTCCACTGATCACCTGGATGATACTGGAGAAGGACTGGTCCTCCAAGGACACTGTGACCACTCTCATCTGGAACTCCTGAGCCAGAGCCATTATCAGCTCTGGTTCATTCAGTATCAGCCTTGTTGTTGAACGGCTAAAAACCACAATGTAGTCATCTTTCTTCTCTCTCTCCTTTTCTTGCTCGGAGCTTCCTCCATCTCTCCCTGCCTCCTCCAACATGCTGATGTTCATTCTTTCCATAAGAGTCTTGGCAAACTGCCTGATCTCATTCCCCGAGACCAAAACGTTGGCTTTGGGGCCTTGCGGCTGGACAAACCCATACTGGTACCAGGTAGTCATTTTGGACAAGCCAACATAAGATTTAGTGAAACACATCAGTTTCCCAAAGTTTTTCAGCTGTTCCTTCAGCAGCGGCTGCTTGGTGCTGAGAAGGCGGTAGAGATCGAAGTGTGGCCCTTCCCCCCAGCCCTCCATGAACACGAGGCGAGCCTCATCATCCAAGTCTGAATACTGCTTCATGGTATAGAAGGCTGGGAGGAGGTCGTCATGGAAAACATGCATCAAGTTATCGGGATTAAACCTGTTTAGGATCAGAGTCACATCTGGAACAAAAACAGGCTTAGGCATAAACTTTAGAGCTGCAGCTGGGAGCTCTAAAAAGTTAAAGTACTGAGTGTTGTGGTCCTCCACTGAAGACAAATCCAGTAGAGCAGGTTGAAAGCGCCTAGACCCGAGATTGGGCAGCATGACGGAGGAGTTGGAGTGGAAGAACATGAACTCCTCGGCTTCTGAGGAGTAGCACAGATAGTCAAAGCGGCAGATACGGTCGGTGTGCATCTTGCCAGTGCATACCATTCGAGTCCCGTGCTCCTGAAGAGCCTGCAGGGCCACATGGTAGTCGATGCGGGCCTGAGAGACCTCCTGGGACTGTTGTGTCATATGGAGCTCCTCCTCTAGCTGAGCAGCATGCTCACTCAGCTTGGAGTACTTCCACAGCAGAGCTGCAACTACAGAGACCAAAAGTCCATTAAGGAGGGCACCCAAGTTCATCTTCCAGCCTGCCACTGATGCCCGCATTGCTGCAGTTGTTATGGACCTGTCTCCCAACTCCAGCTGGCCTCTGACCTCAGAGACAGATACCGAGACATTCACCACCAAGCATCGACCTAAAGCTGGAAAAAGGAAGGACAAGAAAGACGCACATTACAAAAATTGTAAAGTTAAAGTGAACATTGCCAGAACTAAAAGTTTAAGTCAAGACTTTTAAAAACCTTTTTAAAGCTGGGCTCCATAGCTTGACGTCATGAAGGAGATTTTGAAATTTGAACTGCTATAGCTCCTCTCCCTGCTCCCCCTCTCCTTCTGGAAAGAGCTGAAACTCAAGCCTTATACTGAACATTCATGCAAATGGCATTGTAACACTAACAGACAAGTAATGTTTTGGATATGTTCCTGCTCAGACACACCCGATTCCATCCATTGAATTATCTCCTCACCCTTCATCTGCAGGAGCTGCTAACTGCACGTTTTAGTCAAATCTGCAGTGTTTTAGCAGGGAAACATCTAAAACTGACAGGAATCCGGCACTCACTGTGTTAGCACACACCTGCTAACACTACAACAGGCTAAAAAAATGGTCTGATGTAGCATAAGGTTGAACGCTGCGCTAATTTCTTAGCTCCAATACAATCCCCTCCCTCCTCTCCCACAGTTAAAGTTTACAGACTGACATTAACGAGCACAACAAATAAATAAATCTATCGCTTGTGTCATTTCAAAAGATCTTTGCCCTACAGCACTGTGGAGAATGGAGGCGTTAGATTCATGTTGTATATGACTGAGCCCAAGTATGTCATACTGTCCTGACAGTTTTTCAGAGAAAGTCTTACCACAACGTTACAGAGAAACAAAAACTGAAACATGGAACTAGTGGCCAAAGCCCAGACAGTACTGCTGACCTGTGATGCATGGACTTACAAATGAGGTGATGGAGTCATTTAGAAACTTCTAGTGAATTTAGAACAGCCAATAGCTACTCTCCATGCTGACAAGTTGGCAACACTGTCTCCAGCATGGAGAGCAGAAACCTCCTTAAGCTTCAACAGGTGAGGGGGGTTCTATGCTAATGTCCCTTATTGTGACATCACAATAAAGGACATTTTCAAACAGCTTGTAGAAGAGTATAATTGCTGAAACCAAACACTGACAGAAATGCTGGTAGTAGAGACCCACATGGCATCACAAAGGGATGCAAAAGGGGGGGGGGGGGTTACTTTACAAGTCCTCTTTAAGTTCAACCTAAAGGTTTATTCATCAAAGCAGCATTTCTTCTGTTTGGAATCTGTGAAACAGATTTTCTTCACTAGTTGTTCTTGACCCTTGACCTTATCTAGGAGTCAGATTTAGACCTTGTGTGTGTGTGTGTGTGTGTGTGTGTGTGTGTGTGTGTGTGTGTGTGTGTGTGTGTGTGTGTGTGTGCGCGCGCGCGCGCGTGCGTGCGTGCGTGCATGTGCGTGTCTCGCACGTATCAGTTTCTGATCTGTCTTATTTATAAAAATCTAACTGATGTTTAGTTTAATTCTGTCTGTATTTAAAATACAGTTAGACTGTTTATAAACATTAAAATAATCAGATCAAATATCCGCTGGAAAGACGAGCTTTAGCTAAATAAAACCTTCATACAGCCATGATGTTTTCCTGGGAAAGAGCATTAGCTTAGACTAGTCAGGGTTAGCTAGCAGCACACACACACACACACACACACATTAGGAGCATAAACAGCGATAAAATGATCATTAGTGCAGTCGATCCTACCTAAAGCCTCTGCGACACTGCTGCTTTTGTCCCTGCTGACAGCTGCTGGCTGGCTCCTTTAGGCAGCAGCAGCAGCAGCATCCACACGCACCGTCAGAAGAGAGGAGACACGGACAGGAGACCAGCGCTGTGTCCCGTCCTCAGTCCCAGAGACACCGCCGGTCCTGATCAGATGGTCCCGGCTAGTCTGGCCGGGAGAGACGGAGGGAAACGGGGAGAGCAACCGCCTGGATGCCGCTTCCACTCCACAGTGTACGGCTGCAGACCCGGAGACCGCAGATTCACGCCTCCCGTTTTACACCTTCTGTTTCACGCCGCTACTGTTTTTTGAGACGGCGCCCTCTGACGGGCGGATGTTTAACTGCACCTGCAGATCCAAAACAAATTTATTACTTTAAGTCAAAATAATATGTATACATTTGTGTCAGGAGTTAGAATTATAGGCCAAAGTTTTATTACAGCAACATAACAATATAGGGAGCCTAACTCACGCCCATCTACTTAGACCATGGGTCCCAAACTGCCAAAAAAATGAATGGGAGTCTATGAGTGGATTCTGATCCCGTTTGATATGTGCCATGGATTTAAAATATGATGTCTCTGAATTTTAAAGACACATTTTGATGCCAAGAAAATGCTAATTTTCAACAGACAGCAAAAGCTATTTTAGGTTTTATGTGAAAACACGTAGAGGACCACAACTCATCTCACCAAATCATCAAACCAGACACAGAGAAGAGGAGAAGAAAAACGGCTGTGAGTTCAGTGAGCTTCACATCCTTTTTCCAGGATGAAAGAAGGAGCATTAAACGTGGAGAAAACCATTATAAATCTGGTCATGTGGTAAGTAGCAGCTATGCTGGGCGAGAAGAGATCCTGCTGTAATGTCATATATGCCACGTCTGTTTTGTAGTCATTTAATTACCAATTTTTACAAGCTAATAAATTTCAGATTACGTCAGACAAAGTCAAAACATGCATAATTATCATTTAAATTGAAGTACATGTGTGTGATTCAGGGCATAAGGCAAAGTGGATTAGAAATAACTTTTATGGCCCTGTTCAGGGACCCATGAACCAACCAGAAAGGGAGGAGACTTAGGCTCACTATTTATCTGCTCCTGAAGCATGAAGTTTATTACAGCAAACTATTAAATTATTGATCAAAGTTTTTCCATCCAACTGAAATACATTTTATGTGTTTACAAACATTCACACATCTTACTGTTGTAAAGCACATCCTCCTATAAGCACATCTTCCTATGTACTGCTGAAATTCCATGTGAACTTTTCCATGAGTTGTTGTTAGGATGCAAATAAAATCATTCCTGAATATAACTACATGCAAGCATTATTCACACGCGTAATCCACAGAAATGACCTTATTTAGAAATGGCAATGAGTGGATAAGTAGATTGCTTCCTGCTCAGTTGCATTCCTCAGTCTTGAGGAAGTCCACAAGCTGAGCACACTTGATCAGTGGTTCTCAACCTTTGTTCCACGAGGACCTGCTAATTGTAGCTATCTAAATAAAATGACAATTTCTGCCAGTAAGAATTCAGTTTCTGCTCTCCATAATGTTCATTCCAGATAGGAGGAATGCATCTGTGAATAGGAGGTGCTGCGAATACAATACACATGAATGGAAAATGTGACAACATTCGTCCTTGGAAGAATTACATGATTTAAAATATCTGAAATGTTCATTCTGGATAGTAAGAATTAGGGCTGGACGATATAGAAAAAAATGTATCGATTAAAAAAAACCATATTGATCAATATCAATAATTACTGAAAACTATATAAAAAATGTAAAAAAAATATTTCAAGTGCAGCCCTGGCCATTTTATGTCATTACTTTATGATTAAACAAATTGGTTGTGCTACCAGACTTGTTTGTTATCGATTCTATGCAAATTTTGCAAACCACCATAGTTTGTTTTTGTCACACGTGTAAAAATAAAAATATGGCCACACTGGTGAACTACTGTAACCTATTTTTGAGACAATTTCCTCCACCTCCCACCTCTCCTTAGCCTGGCAAGCCATCCTATATATGTGTATATATATATATACTCTGCAAACTCTGCAAAGCAAGAATTTGGTCTAGTTCACTAGGCTAACCTCTCCTTGCTGCAACATCTTGTTTAAATGCTGGTGAAGGTTCTCAGTCATCCAGGTCATGGTAGTCCAAGGGGTTCAAATGAAGGCAACTGGACATCTTTGGTTTCTTGAAGACGTTTCGCTTCTCATCCGAGGAGCTTTGTCAGTTCTGACTGGAATATGGGAGGGTCGATCTTATAAACTGTAGCTGTCTATTGTTGCTCAACGAGCAGCATCTGCCTGTGAATGCCCCTCCTCCCTACCTCTTGATCAATCAATCAATCAATCAATCAATCAAATTTTATTTATAATGCACTTTTCATACTTTGAAAGCAGCTCAAAGTGCAGTACAGATTAAAATAACCCCACATAACGCTCAGTACCCACCCCTCCCAGCCAACCCCATCCCCCCCTACACAAACACACACACAGACACACACACACACACATACATCAAGAATACAAGACACTGGCGTCTGGCTGAGTTCAGAAAAACCATAAATCTGGGAAACGTCATCGGTGTGGCGATCTGACCCGGGCCGGGAGCATCCAGTCAACTGGTCTGGACAAGGGCGTCGTAGTCAAATGATGCTCCCGGGGCAGAGGGCCCCCTAGAGGAAACACTGGATGAAAGTAATAAAAATAAATAAATAAAATACAAATTAATAATGGTAATCAAGTAGAAATGATTAAGAAAGATAAAAAATTAATGAATAATATTAAATAAATAGTTAAACAATTGTAATGTAAAATATGTTGTAAAATTAAAAGATGTAGTCATACTAAAACATGCTAACAAACAATAATAATAGTAATCAATTAAAAGCTAAGCTAAAAAGGTGAGCCTTAAGCCTGCTCTTAAAATACTGAATGTCCCCTGTGGCCCTGAGGTCCTCCGGCAGCGCGTTCCAGAGACGAGGGCCATAATACTTGAAAGACGCCTCGCCGTGGGTACGTGTCCTGACCTTAGGAATAACGAGGAGGTGGCTGCCGGAGGAGCGCAGAGGTCGCGAGGGTTCATAAGGTAAAAGAAGTTCTGCAAGGTAAGAAGGTCCCAACCCATTGAGACACTTAAAA
Source organism: Aphyosemion australe (assembly GCA_006937985.1). Taxonomy (NCBI): domain Eukaryota; kingdom Metazoa; phylum Chordata; class Actinopteri; order Cyprinodontiformes; family Nothobranchiidae; genus Aphyosemion; species Aphyosemion australe. The sequence continues at coordinate 1,372,422 of SSNS01000005.1, read as the reverse complement.
ACCATTAAGAGAATCTTAAAATCAATCCTGAAACATACGGGGAGCCAATGCAATGATTGTAAGACCGGTGTAATGTGCTCCCGCCTCTTGATGAGTCGTTAGCATCGTTAGCCTCTATTGTTTGGGAGTCGTGTTGATTAGATGCAGGAGGGTGTGAACTGGACTGAAACTGTTTTGGAATTTGGTTCAAAGCTGCATTGTAGGTGCTGGAAAGGTGAAACCTGAGTCCTCCTCTCAGAGACTCCTGCCACATATGGGATGATGGTACCTCTGCGCCTGTTGTCCTTCTCTTTGCTGTTTGCCGCTGTGGATTCCTTTCTAGACTTCTTTGTTGATTTCACACAGCAGGAGGAGGGGTATTGCTCGTTGAGCAACAACAGACAGCTACAGTTTATAAGATCGATCCTCCCATATTCCAGTCAGAATTGACAAAGCTCCTCGGATGAGAAGCGAAACGTCTTCAAGAAACCAAAGAGTTCCAGTTGCCTTCATTTGAACCCCTTGGATCTTGTTTAAGTCACATTGTTGTCTGTTTAGGTTTGAGTGGCCAGGCCTTGGTGACGGAGCGTGCCTGGGTCTGTGGCTTTGATTTGTTGTGTATAAGTAATGACTCTAGTATGAAGCTACCCAATAGGCTATAATGGAAACAGAAAGGAAACTTTTTATTGAACTTTTTATTGAGCCATTTCTTTTCTATTGCACCACATGTTTATCGTTCGATATATATTGTTATTGAATTATTGTCCAGCCCTAGTAAAAATGTTATATGGATATCTGGAATGTTATATTTTTTACTAGGAATGACAGATTCATAGATATCTGGAATACACATCAGGTCTGCCTAATACATGTTAAAACGGCCAACATAGATTTTAAAGATTTTGAGAAATCTCAAACTTAATACCAACTAGTGCAGTTGTTATTATGTATATCCTAAAATATAATTTCTACTAGTAACGTATGTGTAGATATCTTTATTTGGAAATTTAATTAATAAGAATACAATTAGTACTCGGATAAATTATAATATTGAAATATGATCTAAAGAGGTACGGTTGTTGATTAAATGATAAAACAGCTTGCCATACTTTATGTCGCTGCGGCCTTTCGATCAAAAGACTTCGTTTGACGTCAGAGCTGTATGCGGTTAGTGATGCTCTCGAGCCGTCTTCAGGAAAACCTCGTGAAAAATCCCTGCCTGCGCTGATCCGACCTTATTTAGCAATTCATCCGAACTCATACTTTCACCCACATATTCAGTTTGTAAAAGTATAGCGTAAAAAACCGGAAGAGAGTTTGAGACAACACAGTTGGATTTCCTTTCCATGTTCAGGTGAAAATGCGGTGAATGGAAATTTCGACCTTTTTTACTTCCCCCTGAACGCCTCACGTCAGCCCCGCCGCCCTGGCTGGGAGGATACAACCAGGGCAGCCGCTGCCAACGATGCAATGCCCCGTCTCTCACATGAAACACGGCCGTAAGTACCTACAGAGTGCCGCGGCCACTGACCCGAAGCCGCACGATCCTCGTCTTTTCCGCCAATGCGGTAAACTTTAATAGTTATTCCGCAGAAATCGGCGGTGCTGGGGACGGCTGGGCTTCATGTTTAGCTAGGAGCCGCAGGAACTTTAGCATGCTAACCAGGACTAGCTGTCCGATGTTTAAAGCAGCACAATTAGAGTCCGGGTGACCGAGACTTTCTCGCAGGGTTATATATGAGCTGCTGTAGAGAGTAGAGCGGGCTTTTTAGGGTTTTTCAAAACTATAACAATAAGTACGGACACTGTGGGTAAGCTAACATTCGTAATTCAGCGAAGTAGCCCGGACTTGCGGGAAGCTAACGTAGCTGATCTGTGCCTGTTGTGACTGGGCCCGTTATACAGAACACCTCTAAGTCTGCTTTTCCTGTGTCGGTGAGTCATGGTTGGGTTACAGTTAAAGCTACATGTCGTTAACAACATGAGGCTGCGCGCTGATATGAACTAGCTGGTACATTAGTGCTGCAGCCATCCTGTCAAAAGCTCGGCGCTCATGGAGGCGCTAGCGTGTTATGAAGCACTAAACACAGCGGATCAAATGCTGGTTTAATATCTTCTAAAAGAGCGCTCCCATACTGATATTTGAGTCTCCGGGGCACATTTATGAAATGTCCTTACGAATTAAGCTGTCCCCTTTTGTAAGGTATCATGTTTGCTTATGTCCTGCTGTAAGATTCCACTTATTGTGCCTTTTGCTTCCAGGAAGCTGGAGCCATGGGTTTCCTCTTCAGCCTTGGATGAAGTAAGATAAGCTGGACCCACGCGACTCCACCAACCTGCCCCTGCCTCCAGCAGGGGCCCCTCTCTCCCCATCACCCTCTCCAGTCATGGCAGGCTTCAAGCGGGGTTATGATGGCAAGATCGCTGGTCTGTATGACCTGGATAAGACGTTGGGCCGTGGTCACTTTGCTGTGGTCAAGCTGGCACGCCACGTCTTCACTGGAGAGAAGGTGGCAGTTAAGGTGATCGACAAGACCAAGCTGGACACGGTGGCAACCGGTCACCTCTTTCAGGAGGTCCGCTGCATGAAACTGGTGCAGCACCCTAATATTGTGCGCCTCTATGAAGTGATAGACACTCAGACAAAGCTTTACCTCATCTTGGAGCTTGGCGATGGAGGAGATATGTTTGACTACATCATGAAACATGAACAAGGTTTGAATGAAGAGCTAGCAAAGAAATATTTTGCTCAGATAGTCCATGCAATCTCCTACTGCCATCGCCTGCATGTGGTGCACAGAGACCTCAAGCCTGAGAACGTGGTGTTCTTTGAGAAACAAGGACTGGTTAAGCTTACTGACTTTGGATTCAGTAACAAGTTTCAACCTGGGAAAAAGCTGACCACCAGTTGTGGATCTCTGGCCTACTCGGCACCGGAGATTCTCCTAGGAGATGAGTATGATGCTCCAGCTGTAGGTACGTAGAACCCAGAGACCGATGACTAGTGCTCCAGCAATGTGATGAGTCATGCAGTTAATTACAGGAACTTTATTAGGATTTGCTGCTAGCTACCAGCAGACAGGATGTAAGATCAGACTCTGCTGCTCAAATATAAAAGTTTATCATTGTTTCCATTCACAATGTTGTGCTGAGTGGTCTGTTGACAAATAGTCTTTACTGTATATTTGTCAATTACTCAATAAGTGAAACTGCTTAATTAATAAAATCTCCACGCAGACAGACAGACAGGCAGGCAGACAGACCGGCAGAGTAAATCCTGATTTTTGCTGTAGAATAGTTTGGTTGTTCAGCTTTCTTCTCCTGAGGGCTGATCTACAGAGCAAGGCTTCCTGCTTAGTCACCTGTTGAGTTGAAAGTTATGCCTGCTAGATCACCATGGTAACAGAGACTATACTCAGAACCTGCTTGAGCAGGTGATGATTTTACTCTTAATGACACAAATTTACATACCATGCTCATGCTACCAAGTTTAAGCAGGCATGATGGGATAAATGTAATGTTATTTTCCTAAAATGATTTAGTTACTCTTTTTTGGGGGGGTGAGCAGAAATTAAGAGTTAAGACAATATGGGTATATCGGATATTGGTTTAAAAAGCCAATATTAAACATCCTTACTATTTATCCACCTTATGCTCTCTGATTTGTGCAAAGACATGTAGTGAAATTAGTTGCTTCCTCATTTTAATAGCAGTCGTCACAAACATGACATTTGTGTTTGTGGTTATTGTATTTAAATAGGTTTATATGTGTACCAGGATAATACCAGTAACAGGTAAACTGTGGTGTTCTACACTCTTACTGCAGTGGGAATGAATGACCTACGGTAGCGTTCTGGTTTACATCTGGGATGTCTCAGTCTGCCACTAAAGGAGCTGTCCATGGCCTCCACAGTGGGTGGGAGGGGTCTTCCAAGATGGAGGTCATCTTCCCCAGCATCCTCCTTTCACACGTCTCCTCAACAGAATCCAGTGGGCAGCCCAGAACCGAGCTAGCTTTGGTAGCTAGCTTGTTCAGTCTCTTCCTGTCTCGGTCAGAGCTGCCTACACCCCAGCAGACCACAGCAGAATGAATAACAGAGCCAACAACAGAGTGATAAAAGGATTTTAGCAGCTGGGAGTTAACTCTGAAGGACCTCAGCCTCCTCATGAGATGGAGGCGGCTTTGGCCCTTCTACAGAGCATCTGTGTTGTGGGACCAGTTCAGTTTACTGTTGAGGTGAACACCCAGGTACTTAAAGGTGTCCACCACCTCAATGTCTGCTCCCTGTTTAATGGTGAGTGAGGAGGAGTGTTTCTCTGGAAGTCAATCACCATTTCCTTTGTCTTACTGGTTCAATGTGAGACTTTGTTTCCCAAATTTCATTCTCTTTGATGCATCAGTGAACTTTTAACTGTGCCATGTCCTAGTCATTTGTTTGTTTACGCTACACACATGATAATAGAGGGCGGTACTTCTGACCTGTCAGCCAATAGCTGATGATTTTTGCCCCAGCAGGATGGGGCAACCCTTCACTTATTGGTTCAGGAAAAGTTTGAAGTTGGATGCTGCTATCGGGGATATGAGAGACGTACGTGAGGGAAACTTTGAACGGTTTCAGTGGTTTGTTATGTTGGATTGTGAATGTAAGACTTGTGGAATGGACCAACTATTTTATTGGACATCTGGATGTAAAACGATCATTTCCGTTGGAGATGCTCTATTCTGTCAGTGGGAGGCTTTGAACGGTGAGTTGGACATTGCTTTGAAATTCTGAGTAGTTTGACAAAAGCGTTTACTGTGTCTACAGTTATGGTTGAATCCTTGAATGCCATATTTGGAATCACCAGAGTCCTAGCTCTGTAATGATGTGTGACATGTGTATGTACCTAGAACAAGTGTTGCAAAAATGATGCTGATTTGACTTGGAAGTTTGAGTATAATTCATGCATAGGCATAAAAATGATCGGGCTTGGCCGATGGTCCAGTAATTTGTCCAATTGCCCAACTTTAGTGTGTAGTTGCTGAAGCAGTGAAGAGCTGTAACCGTGGTGACAGGAGGGCCTTATCAGTCCTGGCTGGAGGCTGGTTCTCACCCTCATGCTGTTAGTGCAGCTGTGTGTGTGTGTGTTGCATAATACCAGTGTGACCCTGACCGTTCTCTCTCCCTGCCTGTGTGCTGTAGCAGCCTGAACTGATTTCAGAGACGTTACCCATTTGGCACTCAGACACTTTAACACCATAATGACTTATAGTTTTATAATAATAAATAACGAGTTACAGTTTTTTAACGGACGGAGAACCAGACTGTTTTAACGACGTGTAGTTTTACTGGAGACAAATGTTGCTAGGATGTCTGACTGATAAAGTTCGGGTTTCCCAGCATCCTTCCAAGGATTGACTTTAAATTTTCTTCATTTAAAGAGTTTCTTTTATTTTCTGCAGATGTTGTTTCCTTATATGTTTTTGAAGCTGCTCAACGCTAAAGCAGCAGTGAACCTGTGAGTTTAACCCTAACAGATGATTCCCCTGAAGCCTGATGGAGCCTCCGTTAGCTGGATTATTCTGTTGAATGTTTTACTTTAGTTTGTTTGTTTACGTCATATTTCTGTTCTCCCTGCAGCGGTTTGGTGTGGAGCGGTGTTCTCCAGTCTAACCTGACCCTCTCCATGCTGAATCAGCTGGTTCTAGTCTGACTTTGTGTTAATAATAGGGCTGCAACTAACGACTATTTTAATAGTCGACTAGTCACCGACTATTGAAACGATTAGTCGACTAATCGGATAATTATTAAATTTTTCTTAAATGTAGCATTAGATGCTTTAAAAGTTGATATTTGAAAATATTTAACACAGAAAAACCTACATGTCAACAGAAACTATTCAACATACAAGTTTTACATTTTTATTAATTGCAGCTTGTTATGTAAGTTATGTATTTTAGCTATTTTAATATATATACATATATATTTATTGCTTTTAAATTAAATTTGTGAGTTTTTTGTATGAAATATGTCTGACTGTGCTTTTTAAACAATTACCTTCAGAAACGTTGAACTGTTTCTCCTCCATCAAGTGGGTGAAATGGGTTCTGGATGGCAGGATGTAGTCTGAATTGAACTGGGTTATNCCATCATCCATTTATCCATCCATCCATCCATCCATCCATCCATCCACCTATCCATCCATCCATCCATCCATCATCCATTTATCCATCCATCCATCCATCCACCTATCCATCCATCCATCCATCCATCCATCATCCATTTATTCATCCATCCATCCATCCACCCATCCATCCATCCATCCATCCATCCATCCATCCACCCATCCATCATCCATTTATCCATCCATCCACCCATCCATCCATCCATCCATCCACCCATCCATCATCCATTTATCCATCCATCCATTGTCCTCCTCTTATCTGGGTCGGGTCATGGGGGCAGCAGCCTAAGCAGAGGGTCCAGACATCCGTCTCCTCAGCCACTTGGCCAGCTCTTCTGTAGTACCAGGGAACCTAAAGATTGACAAAAATAGAGATTTGTTTTATATCGTGATATATATCAATATCGACTGATATGAATAATAGTACCTTGATATGAATTTGTTCCATATCGCCCAGATGCAGATGAGAATGAACCACGTTTTTTCCCTCCTGCCCTGAGCAGCCTTCGGGCTGTCCCACCAAGAACATGAGAATGTTTTCTGTTTCTGAGAAAACGGCTAAATTTGAAATTTATGATCCCACGCCTTGATAATTATGGTTCTGTTGGTCTCTAACTCTCCTTCTTGTTTCCTTTGTATGGGTTTTCCTTGCAGAACTGGCGATTGAGGTTGAAACTCTGCTGTGGTCACAAATGGATTCTCCTCCTTTCTCCCCTCATCCTCCTTCTTCTCATGATCTGTATCATGACGGTCACTTTGTCCCTTCCTTTGCCCCCCCTGGATGTGGAACGGAGATTGTCCCAAGCGCTGAGCTCTGCAGAAGAAGTCAGATCTAAACCTGGAATAATGCAGCCTCCTGCTTACATCCATGGCAGGAGAAGAACACGTCCTGAAAATGAAGTATCTAAACATTCAGTGCAGCATGAACCTTTGAGGGATGCTGAGAAAAATAGTCTCAAAGCCAGAAAGGAAAAGAGAAGCAAAGGCTTTGCCTTCAAGAGAAAAAAGATGGCTGGCTCCATCCAGCCAACGAGTCATTATCCTTCACTGTCAGACTTTACAGTCAACACCACAGAGCCAAAGCATAGCATTAAACCAAGCAGCCGCAGAGCTGTGGCCACTGCAGAGACACACATTTATCCTGAAAGGATAAGAGCGCACAACCCAGACAGAGGAGCTGCACACACACAGACAGGCAGACACACAAACAGGAATGCAAACACACACATGAACAGCAGCCACACTAGTGGAAAGCTGCTGCAGCAGCAGCCTTTGCAGAAACCCACACAGGCTACAAAGCACTCTGGGAATAAGGATAAGGAGCAGCTTTCTGTGAAAAAGCTCACCAGCGAGCACAAAAAGCACCTTTATTTCTCAGGAAATCTCCCTGAAGCAAAGTGGAATCCTGGTACATCGGAGCGTGGAGAGGCTTTGTCCCAACCTGTGAAGACAAACTACAAGAATGTGTGCGAGAGCTTCAGGGAGCAGGACTTCCCAGAAGACGATGGCAGGAAGAGTCGAGTCCACTCAGACCTACAACCTCTTTCCTGGTTCAGCAAGGATGACATTGAAAAGATGGAGCTGCTGTCTGGGGGTGACGTCATCAGTAAGGCCCGGGTGCCTGCACATGGACAGGTGCTCCAGGTGGCCTTGAATCCTCCTGCACAGCACCAGGTGAGCTGCTGGACATAAAAAAGTGTTCTCAACCACTCAGTTCTTATCTCAGCGTGTGGAAAACATTCACAGTGAGCAGGTTCCTAAGGAACAGAAAAGGACATTCTTGTATTAATACTTTTTTACCAAACCACATAAACTTGGACCAAAACTGTAAAACCTGAACGACTTCCTTTAATCAGCAGATCCCTAACCTAATAATGGAGCTGCACCCTCTGTCTTCCAAATGCTCTGAATGACTAATCATCCAGTCATAACTGCAGTCATTGACCAACCTGGAACCTTATGTCTGTCGTGGTGAAGAGAGAGCTGAGCCAGAAGGCAAAGCTCTCAATTTACCGGTCGATCTACGTTCTACCCTCACCTATGGTCACGAGCTTTGGGTAGTGACCGAAAGAACGAGATCATGGATACAAGCGGCCGAAATGAGTTTTCTCCGCAGGGTGTCTGGGCTCTCCCTTAGAGATAGGATGAGAAGCTCAGTCATCCGGGAGGGGCTCGGAGTAGACCCGCTGCTCCTCCACATCGAGGGAAGTCAGTTGAAGTGGCTCGGGCATCTGGTTAGGATGCATCCTGGACGCCTTGGTCAGATTTTCCAGGCATGTCCAACCGGAAGGAGACCTAAAGGAAGACCCAGGACACACTGGAGGGACTATGTCTCTCGGCTGGCCAGGGAACTCCTTGGGATTCCCCCGGAAGAGCTGGCCCAAGTGGCTGGGGAGAGGGAGGTCTGGGCCTCTCTGCTTAGGCTGCTGCCCCCACGAGCCGACTCCGGATAAGAGGAGGAAATTGGATGGATGGATGGATGGATGGATGATGGATGGATGGATGGATGGATGGATGGATGGATGGATGGATGGATGGATGGATGGATGGATGGATGGATGATGGATGGATGGATGGATGGATGGATGGATGGATGGATGGATGGATGGATGGATGGATGGATGGATGATGGATGGATGGATGGATGGATGGATGGANCATTTTTTGAAACCCAGCACCATCGACCATGGAGAGCGGCCTCATATCACAGATCAGCATCTGCAATACTGACTCAGTCAGGGCAGTCGCCTGTTGTGGGGTGCACGTCTGCTTCTTTTGCAGAAAGGGGTCCATGGTGGCTCTCTTCTTCAGACTGCATGCATTTAATTTAAAATACTATTGTCAGGCACAGTCGGACATAACGTTATCTCTTTTTTAAAGCGAAAATACGCTTATAAAATGTACAATGTACATCCAAAACAAAACGTATTAGCTTTCATGTTATTTAAATCTTACCGAGGCGAGTCAGACTCCGTTTTTTTTTCAACTGTCCGACGTGCTTTCTCTTTAAGTGCTCATGCATCACCGAGGTGCTGCCGTGATATGCAAGGACTGCTTTGCAAACCATGCAGGTAATCTTTTTATTCGCCGTATCCAGGCTAAAATGCTCCCAAACTTTCGATGTTTTGGTACGCGCTGCTGCTGCGTTGGACGCTGCCATTTCTGTATGTTGCCGCTCAGCAGAGAAGCTATTGCGCATGTGCGACTCTCGGCAGAGATTGTAATAAAGTGAGATGCCTCACTCGGCCGGAAAAAACAGGTCTGGCGACAACGTCGACAATGAAATTCATTGTCGACTATTTCCATTATCGATTTTTGTCGACAACGTCGACGAATCGTTGCAGCCCTAGTTAATAATAATAATAATAATGGATTGGATTTATAAAGCGCTTTTCAAGACACCCAAAGCGTTTTCCAATATTCATTCACTCTCACATTCACACACTGCTGGTGATGGTAAGCTACTATGTAGCCACAGCCGCCCTGGGGCGGTCTGACAGAAGCGAGGCTGCCATTCTGCGCCATCGGCCCCTCTGACCACCACCAACACAGGCAAGTCGGGTTAAGTGTCTTGCCCAAGGACACAACGACAGCGACAGACTGAGTGGGACGCGAACCTGCGACCTTCCAATTGCAGGGCGACCACTTAACTCCTGATGACGACGTCTTTGTCCCAGGTTCAGGTTGTATGTGTCTCTCCTTCTCAGACATCTGGAGTCTTGGTGTGATCCTCTTCATGTTGGTTTGCGGTCAGCCACCTTTCCAGGAAGCTAACGACAGCGAGACTCTGACCATGATCATGGACTGTAAATACACCGTACCAGCCCACGTGTCCAGAGCCTGCAAAGAGTGAGTCTAATTCAGCTTTTGTCTCCTCTCCTTCTGTCTCTGATCAGGGTTGTGTTTAGAGTCTTTGGCCTTGCTGTCAATAGGGCGGAGGGAGCGTTCTGTCAGGTATGGGCTTGAGCCATGGGTAGGGCTGAGTACCTTTTTGTTATTATGGATATCTGTAAATGAAACACAAGCATTTTTTTTTACATTTTTGAGCAAATTCAAATCTGGAAAGTGTGTGTTTGCATTCAGTCTTCTGGGTATGTCTCTACCAGCTTATTGTTTTATTGAGTTTTAATTGCACATGCTCCTTCCTTATTATAGGTGCGACTGGTGCAGCCACATCACACAGATTTTTTCTGAATTCTTATAGAAAAGGAAGACCTTTGCTTAATCAGCCGCAGCATCACAGATGGCTGAAGTCACTCTTCAGTGATGAGTGAATCCATCTCTTTACTTTCAAACAAAACAGTAGAACTTAATCCAGACCAGCGTTCTCGTTCACACCTGTACTGTTGATCTGCTCCAGCCTGGTCCATGTAGGTGGACACACAGGTGTCTGAAACCCACAGAAAAGTTCTTGTTGGGATTCTGATCTGCCTTTTTAACTGCAGCTGAAGAGACCGAGCTGAGGAAGCACCCACATCCTAATAACCTAACCTGTGTGTGTAGGTCTTAAACCACCTAAGCGGTGTCGGGCGTGTGTCTCCTCCACGGCTGCTGGTTGGAGTCCTCGGGGAACCCGGCTGGTTGCGACTAATCCTCAGCGTGACTGACAGCCAGCACAGTCTGCCCTGCACGCTGCAGCAAACACACCCAGGGATTAAATAGAAATGGCAGAATGAGTTTAGTGAAGAAGAGGTTTTATCTCTTCATTGTATGCACAGATGCTAGCAGCTCCAGATCCAGGGTTAGTTTGCAGCTCCCAGAGATCGTGCTCCTGTCTCAAGTCACTAATATACCTGGTATTAATGAGCACAGTAATCCACACGCTAAAGAAAACACAACATATTTAAACCTCATCACAATTTCTGTCCGTGTGTTTTGTATGTTTGCCTTCAGGGCCTTTTATTTCTGGCGGACCGTGTCTTTCTGCTCTGGTAATGCTGCTCTCATCTCTAGATTCCATTTCCCATCTAATCCAGTAAAACCTTAATCTCAGTTTTCAGCCGTGTCATTTGTGCAGGCTGAAAACTGCTGCAGTAGGACTCTCAGCTGTGTGGGCCATGCCCATCATCCTGCTTTACTCCGTCTATGTCCACAGCCTCCATCTGCTTCTCCTCTTTGTGTAACACCAGTACAGCCCAACAAGCTCCCCTTTGCTTCCACTCAACCACACACTCCTATCCAGAGGTGTCAAACACGAGAACTTCCGCTGACATTCAAAGACTCTGATAAGAGCTGCACATCAGGTTAAAGGGTCACAACAAGGTTTTATCACATTCGTTTGTAATTTACAACCAGAAAGAAAGTTCTCAGTCGTTTCACTCGATTACATTTCATGACTCAACAAATGGAGCAGCTAAGTGCTACACTGTCGCATCAAAATGACTGAGGTATTTGAATTTGAAATAATTTATTTAAAGTTTTTTATATAAAAAAAATAAAATAATAAAACAACAACAAAAGACCAATAAAATAAGACATATTACAACACCTTGATGCTGGATAAAGGTTATCTACTAAATGTATTATTATTATTACTGGGAATATTCAGACTGAGTGTGGAGTGTGCTGCCCCTCAGAGAAGCCCTCAGTGTAACATAAATATTTGTCATCATTATTTTGCAGCATCACACCACGGAGGACATGCTCTAGCTTTATTCCTGTGACTTTTCCCCACAGCTCAGCCTTTAACTCAGATGATTTCAAACACAGGGCTGCTCTAAATCTCCCTTTCTTGTCTCACATTTCCTCCTTTAGTCTGATAGACCAGATGCTTCAGAGGGACCCCAAACGCCGAGCCTCCCTGGAGGAGATAGAGAGCCACACTTGGCTACAAGGAGTCGATCCGTCTCCTGCCACCAAGTACAGCACCCCCCTGGTCTCCCACAAGCACCTGTCGGAGGAGGAGCACAACAGCATCATCCAGCGCATGGTGCTCGGAGACATCGCTGACCGAGAAGCTATAGTCGAGTGAGTGAGACGTCATAGGACGCTAGCTCGTTAGCATTCAGCTCCTAATCTAGCTCCTAACTGTGTTTATCAGCATTTTCGCCTTTTGTTTTCCAGATGAAGCTGAAAGGGAACTTTAATCTGTTGCCATTTCCCCCAGAGTTGAATAAGTGGGCAAAAGTATTTTGTAACCAACCCAGTCCTTTACCTAGTCTGGCAGTATTCTGTTAGCTTTAGCTTAGCATAGACAATGTAAGTGAATGGTAACAGCTAGCATTTAGTGTGAAAATGTCATGAAAATTACTCAATAATCCAAATGACTGCAAGTGACAATAATAAGTAACACGAAGGAATTACAGGGGCTGATTTAGACTAGGGACTACATTACGACGAAGCACCGCTGTAGGCCGCTGCTGCTAGGTACAGCATCATGTCTCAACGGCCCCAAAAGACACCTACTTTCATGAACGCAAATGCATAGCTACTAGGCTTATACCCGGTACAGTTTTTTGAAGGAACAGAAATGGCCGAGTGCATGACAGACGATGTGTTTTGCTGCGTCGTGTCCTTGCACCTTGCAGCGGAGGCTTACAGTGGTACTTTTTCGTAATGTAGCCCTAATTATTTCTGCTCTGCTCAGTCCGAACATCTTTGTTTCTGTTCATTAAAACCAAAGATGATGAAAACGCTGCAGCTCAGCCTGGGTGCATCCAGCTGTTGGCCGCTGACCCGAGGACCTGATTAGTTCCATTAACATGCAGAGATGAAACGGTTTAATCCTTCTGGTTGCATTGTGAGTCAAACACGTTACAGGTCACTGGGGTCAGAGTGCCTTAGCTTTCTGTTCAGGGTGAAAGTACCATGTCTTTAGTATTACCAACACGCCACATGTTTTTATTACTGGTAAGAATGAAATAGAAACGAGGCGTGTGAAGAAGTGAATGGATCACAGGATGTTAGCGTGTGACGTGACCTGTGGTCTCTCCTCCTGGTTACTGCTTTCTGTTTGCACTCAGGCCTAATGGGTGATGTGTTGTTTTAGAGCCCTGGAGACCAACAAGTACAACCACATAACTGCTACATACTACCTGCTGGCAGAGAGGATCCTGAGAGAGAAGCAGGAGAAGGAGGTCCAGACCCGCTCCTCCAGCCCCAGCAACATCAAAGCACACTTCAGGTAACCACCTGACACGCCGTGCCATGTTCTAGTCCTACAGGGAGAACTCAGGAGAGGGTGATGGCCCATCTCGCCCCAGTACCAGGACCTCCCTCTGCAGCTTTACAGAACCCAGTCCGGGTCACGTCTCCACCTGCTGGACTCGGGAGATATTCACCACTGTAGCCCGTCTGTGTGTTTGACTCGGTGCCAGGATTGTTCTGAGGTTATAAAAGGAAGAGCTGCAGAGGAGAAGACCAAATAAGGAAGAACCTCAGAGTCCTGATCCTGCTGCTGCTGCAGGCCCGGCCCGGCTCACATCGTAGAGGTGGTCTCCTCTGGTGTTTGAGCGTCTGAATCTTGACTTTCTGTCATTTTCAGATTCAGAAGTTAAGCTGCTGAAACACAACGAACCACCAAATGTTTTCCTGTGTCTGGTGGCTGATCAGATTGATGTAAAACATTAATATTTTTATTCCTAACCTGCTGCTGAGTCCAGCCTCACATGGGTGTCTCCTCCATCATACTGGGTACACATGAGGTTTTAGCTCCATGTTCAGGTGGGTGGAGTCTTTAACACGGGCTAGTGGTTGTTACTCTCTAGCCCTTTTTATAAGACACACCATGCCGGCAAATCAGCGCAATATTACCGCAACGTGTTTCTTATGAACGCGCCATGGCGGCATCACGTTGCGGGAAGTAGTACGCTTGGTAGTAATATTGCAGTAATATTGCAGTAATATTGCGGTAATATTGCGGTAATATTGCGGCTTCGCTAGTCTTATAAACGCACATTAAGCGTTGGCGCAACAGAGGGAGGTGTCATGACCATGTGATGAATTAATGCCGAGCTCCGGCTGGGAACTGTAATGAAAATGAAAGTAAACACGCGCTTAAGTTTCACTTTTGTGAACAGAATCAGCTGAGATGATCATTTGGAGCGATGCGGTGCTCCAGGAGCTTCTCTCCGTTAGATCTGCAGCTCAGATCATCTGACAGCTCACAGGGATGGTGGAGCACACACACCTGTAGCTGGTTGTTAAAATAAAATCTTAACGAGCGCTGCTTCGATCGCAATAAAAAGCAAGTTATGTCCAAGATACACGGAAGTCCGCGACAGTGCAGAGACCGCCCCCATACCTCCTTTATTCCGCCATCGCGTAATCTTTTATAAAACTGACATGATTGCGCAACATTACCGCCACGGTCTGAGCTCTTATAAACGACCTTAGGCTCCCTGATGCCGCATCAGCGTTGCGGCAAATTGGCGGCATTGTTTTATAAAAGAGGCTTCTGACTGTCACTTCCTGGAGGAGGTGGTTGCTGGGTTAATGAGCAGCACCACACAGTAGAACCCCCACAGACCCACTGGGTCCCAATCAGAACCAAGGTCAGATTCAGACTCAGACACAAAGCTGAGTGAAGACAAGACTGTTTTTGAGCTGGATGACCTTTAACCTTTAGCATCTCTTGAACATCTGGTAAGCCTAAAACCTTCTGGTGCAGCATCTAAGTACCAGTACCACAATAATACGTACAAATACTGCTGTACGGTTACATAAACTAACATCGGCTCTAGCTGGTTAACGTCATGTCTCTGAGATGGTTTTTAAAAACGATGCCTCAGCTGTGCTAGGCTGCTGACCAAGGCCTCCAAACACACCCACGTCACCCCGCTCCTCTTCCAGCTCCACTGGCTGTTGGTTAACTTCAGGGTTCATTTCCAGATCCTGGTTCTGGTTTTTAGGGCCTTACATGGACAAGCACCATCATACATTGGTGATCTTCTCAGTCCCTACACCCCCAGCAGGTCCCTGAGGTCCAGTGATCAAAGCCTACTGGTTGTGCAGCACCAGGCTAAAGACCAAAGGTGACAGATCATTTGCTGCTGTGGCCCCCAGACTCTGGAGCTCTCTCCCCCTGAGCCTGAGACCAGTGGACTCAGTGGTCTCCTTTAAAACTCACCTGTTCAGGTGGCTTTGGTGGGACCTGCTGCTGATTCTCCATCACTACCTTCTCTTCATGCTGCTGTTTGTAACAAGTCTGTCTTCTTCAGGCTCCTGTGTTTTCTGTTCTCATTCTTTTTTTTTTTTCTTATCCTAATTTTTCATTTTTTCCCACATTTTTAATTTAGATCTTTTTTAAAATAATTTAGTTTTATTTTAAATGTTCTTGTGAAGCATCATTTTGGTCTCGAGAGGGTTAGGGTTTATATATAATTACTTTCTTCTTCTTTACGGTTTTCATCTGGTCATGAGTGTTCACACATGAGAGAGAAAATGGGAGTTAAGACCAGGCGTGTCCCTACAGGCAGTCCTGGCCCACCAGAGTGGACATGCACCAGGACATTGAGGACACACTGGCATCTTCATCCATCTCCCATGCTGGAGGCCCTCAGTCCCCTGCTCGTAGTGCTGAGAACCTGCTGAACGGCCATCGCTCCAAAGGCCTGATGGACCTGGGCCGGCGGGAGGACAGCTCAGGGACCGGCTCCGTTGGACCTACAGCACAGGTATCCCACACACATCAAGTCTTCAGCTGTCCTTCAGGCATCTCCTCAGTAGGGTTGGGCATCAAGCATCGACTGGAGCCGGGAGTCCCGGAGTTTTTAAAATTTCAATCCCTAGTTTCGATTCCCAGTCTGCTGACCGGAAAAAGGATCTGCTGGAAGAGTTTGCGTTCCGTGCAATCATGGAAAAATGTGCGGTCTGTGGAGGTGTTTTTTGAACTATTTAGTGTGTTGAGAGTTTTAATGTTTTAAATCTGTCACTGACAGCTGCTGCATTTATGTTTCATTAAGTTTGACTGAATGGTTGCTGCAGCGTGTCGGTGTAGATTCCCCGTCATCCTGGACATGATCATCCTGAGAGTTTTCATTAAACAGCTGGACTTTTCTGGTTATCTAGAAGACGTTTGACCTCCTCCCATCCAAGAGGCTCGTTCAGGTCTACACCTTGGGTTGTGAGTAGGAGGCTCAAGTTGTGGTCGGAAACAAAAACACTGATGTTGCTGCAAGTCTTCTTGTTTTTTCTTTCTATAAAAAGTAAAAATATCTTTTTTTTTGTCTAAATGAAGGTGATGTTATTGTTCATAGAATTAAGATTCATGTTGAAGTTCAGACGATTTCATCAAGTAAGACGTGTGGTCAGTCGGCTCATTTAAAACATGGAAAGTTTTTGGATCCGGCCTCTTGAAAGAATCAGAATCAGGAATCAATAGGAACTGGAATCGTTCAGATTCAAACGATGCCCAACCCTTCTCCTCAGGTTCTGAAGGTACAGAACCAAGAACGTGTGTGAAAGCTTTGTGTATAACTGTGTGTGTGTGTGTTTCCCCGTCTCCTCACAGGGAGCCTGTGCTGCGGCCCCGGCTTCAGCCTCTGGGACCATCAGAGCCCCGGTCCCCTCCACCTCTCAGGCGGCCACACAGCGGATCTGCCTGTTCAGGTCTGGTTCTGCCTCATGTTGGTAGAAAAGCTCAGATTCCTGCAGCTTTGATGTCTGATTTTATCAACCAGTCAAATAAAACCTGTTTATTAACAGAACTGGAGCAGGAGTTACTGTTGTCAGTTATCAGCTGTTACATCACTTCCTCCCTTTTGGGACCAAATAAAGGTGCAGTCCCTTAAACAGACGGCAGGTTATGGTTGTATGTTCCCCAAAGACATTTAGTGGTCTCCCCTCCTGCTGTTTGAGGGTTCCAGTAGAAAACTCACATCCTGAAACAGAATCATCTTAGGCTCTAATGGTGACCTCACACCGTTAATATCCATCTTTCATGCACACACCCTCATGCACCAATATTACCGTAGCTCCGGTCTACTCCAGCCGTCCTCTCACAGCCTCCACCACACCAGCTCCAGATCACAGCCAGCTGTGTGCAGTGAGTCTACTGTATTAAAGTTTAGGTCGGTGGTCTGTCCTGATGCCATGGCGACGGTGCTGCCGCTCTGGTTCTCCAGAGGAAACTGACTTTAGTTTTTCTGTCTGACTGTCAGGGTGGAGGAAGACGAAGAGGAGGAGGAAGAGCAGGACCCATCCCCCCTCCCGACCCACGTCATCCTGCGACGGAAGCCCCCCTCCATCACCAACTGCCTCACCTCCAGGAAGAGCGCTCCGGTCCTGAACCAGATCTTTGAGGAGGAGGGGGAGTCGGACGATGACTTTGACATGGACGAAGGTCTGCCGCCCAAACTCAGCCGACTCAAGATGAACATGGCGGCAGGCGGCCTGAGCTCGGGGGCCGCCTCCCCAGGGCCCACGCAGAAACGCTACCATCGACGCAAGAGCCAGGGGAGGGGCTCGTCGTGCTCCAGCTCCGAGACCAGCGACGACGACTCCGAGAGCCACCGGAGGAGGCTGGACAAGGACTCGGGCTTCAGCTACAGCTGGAACCGGAGGGACAGCAGCGAGGGGCCGCCCGGCAGCGAGGGGGGGAACGGGGGAGGCAGCAGCTCAGGCCAGGGGAAACCCCCCTCAGAGGGAGGGGGCTCCTCGGGCCCTGACAGGGACAGTGCAGGAGGGGGAGGAGGGGGAGGAGGAGGAGGGGGAAGTGGGGCGGGGGGAGGACAGGACAGCCCCTCCAGCTGTTGCAACAACAGCAGCACTTCCACGCCCTCCCTCAGCTCGCTGTCTCGGCCCTCCCGCACGGCCAGCCGCGGCGTGGAGCTGGTGGAGAGCCTCAAGCTGATGAGTCTTTGCCTCAGCGCCCAGCTGCAGCACCACCGTGCCGGGCAGGGGGGGCGAGCGGGGGCCAAGTTCCTCATAGACCCTCGCAGCGTGAAAATCCAGGAGAAGTCGACCTGGAGGATGTGCATCGGCTCCACCGGGAGCCTGGACTCCATCACACTCCCCACCGGCCTTCCGAGGCCTCACGCCACACCGCACCCCCACCACCGCAGAGCGGCGCCTCACGGCCCCCCCAGCCTGCAGACAGGAGCCCCCGTCAGAGGTGTTACCAGCAACCTGAGTGCCCTGAAGAACGGCATGCTGCAGCTACCTCTGTGTGAGAAGACCATCTCTGTTAACATCCAGGGGGGGGGCAGAGATGGGCTGCTCTGTAGCTCCGCCCCAGCCAGCTGTTGCCAGGTCATCTGACTCCGCCCCCACGTGGCTGCCTGTCAGCGTTATTAGAATCCTTCCAGATTCTCTCTGCTGCACTTTGACCTTTCAGACAGAAGTTGGAGGTGAGGCGGAGTTCTGAGGGTCTGGACCACTTTTAGGTGAACGTTACACCACCATCACCCCGGGGTCACACCCGTTTACACAGACGTGTTACTGAAAACAGAAAGGTGTGTTCTGAAAATGAAGTCCTGTTTGGAAAAAGTCTCGATCATGTCTCTGCTCTAAAACCGTTTTATCCACCTGAAGCTCACTGGAATCAGCCTGAACTGGTTTGAACCCAGTCCACAGCTCTGGAATAGAATCTGGAAAGTAGAAACCAAAAGAAGCGTAGCGTCGCTCTTCCCGTCAGCTACAACATGAATCATCTTATCGTGTAGAACTCAGATTTATTCTGTCAGCAGATCTCCTGCATGAACCTTTTCCTAACTTGACTTCATTTCCTTCTCACGACCTTTCAGTCAGAACCGCACACACTCCACGTGGGCGAGCCTCAGCCGAGCCACCGGCAGGAGCTGCTGGTGAAGGTTCTCAGTCATCCAGGTCATGGTACCTGCTACCGGACAGGAGGACGCCATGGTGGAGTCCCTCCTGCTCTGTGTGTGTGTGTGTGTGTTCACTGAAGCAGCTTCACGTCGATACAAACCAGGTGGTGAGTTTATTGAGAAGCATCTTAGTGTCGACACTGTAGCGAGATGAGGCGTCCTGCTGACCAGAGTCAAAGATAAGCTGATTTTATTCATCAACGTTGTTGTTGAGAACATTAGCTGTGTGTGTGTGTGTGTCAGTGTCAGCAGGAGTCAGAGCTGTAGAAGAGCTGATGAGTGAGGAAAGTGGAATTGTGGGTAATATTTTTAAGGGCATTGGCAATAAGCTAAAGCATGTGTTGCAGCTAACTGTACAGAAACGTGTTTCATTTGCTTCACCTTTTATTTTATTCCAAATATTTTCAGCCTCTGTGCGGCTTCTTTCAACTCGAGAGGAAAAAAAGGAATATTTTAATGTTTTTGTTTGAGAACCAAATGTAAATAGTTGTAAATATGTCGCTCTCTCTCTCTTTATCTCTGAGCTTTTGGTGCATAGCTGTACAGTAAATCTAGCCTTATTATTACTGTAGTAATACTGTATGGATGTCGGCTAAAACTAGAAGTTGTGTGAGAAAATCCTTCGTACCACCGGGTCCTTTGGACTGTTGTCTTACTCGGCTGTATCCAGGTGAATGATGTGCATGTGTTTCAGTGTTCAGTGGCAGAACGAGCAGAGAATCAACCACAGACATTTTACTGGACCAAATGGTAACAGGAGAAGAGTTCAGATGGAACAGGAAAATTCAGTGTAATATTCTGTAGTTGATATCTGTTGTCAGACATTACATATAGCTATGGTAATATCTAAAATAAAAATGGAACACTGTCTCATGCTTTTAGTCAGTGTTTTTCTTTTGAAGTCTGAAGCAGGTTCTCTTCTACCCACCAGTAGAACAAAAACGTGAAACATACCTATACCTAAAATAATAGCACCCCCAGAGAAGGCAGAATATAATGGTACCATATAGATGTGTTAAACTCAGGTGTGTCCTGGAATCACCATCACAGCAGTCAGTCTGCCTGTTGGATGCATACAGTCACAGTGCTGTTTAGTATCGGGGTGTGTACAGCTCTGGACATGGACCACAGAGAGCGGAGGAGAGAGATGTCAGGAGGTTAGAAAGACTAAACTGACCAACATGCTAAAGGTAAGGGCTAGTAAGACCCTCTCCAACCAGCTAAAGGCCAGTAGACCCTCTCCAACCAGCTAAAGGCCAGTAGACCCTCTCCAACCAGCTAAAGGCCAGTAGACCCTCTCCAACCAGCTAAAGGCCAGTAGACCCTCTCCAACCAGCTAAAGACCAGTAGACCCTCTCCAACCAGCTAAAGACCAGTAGACCCTCTCCAACCAGCTAAAGGCCAGTAGACCCTCTCCAACCAGCTAAAGGCCAGTAGACCCTCTCCAACCAGCTAAAGGCTAGTAGACCCTCTCCAACCAGCTAAAGGCTAGTAGACCCTCCCCAACCAGCTAAAGACCAGTAGACCCTCTCCAACCAGCTAAAGACCAGTAGACCCTCTCCAACCAGCTAAAGGCCAGTAGACCCTCTCCAACCAGCTAAGGGCCAGTAGACCCTCCCCAACCAGCTAAAGACTAGTAGACCCTCTCCAACCAGCTATGGCCTAGTGGACCCTGTTCAACTAGCTAAAGGCTAGTAGACCCTCTCCAACCAGCCTGGTTAGAACCCACTGCTCTTACAGATGACTGATAGTTGCTTTATTTTCTTGTTTCAAACTAAAATATACACTGCTCACAAAAATGAAAGGAACACTTTAAAGAAACACATTAGATACATCAGATCTCAATATGAAGTTGGATATCTATACAAATAACGACAGGGCAATGTCTTAGGAACAAAAGGATGTCAAGTCTTTTAATGGAAATAAAAGTATTCAGCCTACAAAGGGCTCAATTGTGTAGACACCCTAAAATCAGAGTGAAATGAAGATGTGGCAGGCTAGTCCATTATTTCAAAAACTTCATTTCTGCAACTCAAAATGCTTTTCAGTATCTTGTGTGGCCCCCACGAGCTTGTGTGCATGCTTGACAACGTCGGGGCATGCTCCTAATGAGACAACGGATGGCGTCTTGTGGCATTTCCTCCCAGATCTGTGTGAGGGCATCCCTGAGCTCTTGTACAGTCTGAGGAGCAACCTGGCGCCGCCTAATGGACCAAAAACATAATGTCCCACAGATGTTCTATTGGGTTTAAGTCAGGGGATCGTGAAGGCCATTCAATTGTTTCAATTCCTTCATCCTCCAGGTACTGCCTGCATACTCTTGCCACATGAGGCCGGGCATTGTCGTGCATTAGGAGAAAACCAGGACCTACTGCATCAGCGTAGGGTCTGACAAAGGGTTCAAGGATTTCATCTGGATACCTTATGGCAGTCAGAGCACCATTTCCTAGGCAGTAGAGGTCTGTGCGTCCCTCCATGGATATGCCGCCCCAGACCATCACTGACCCACCACCAAACCTGTCATGTTGAACGACGTTGCAGGCAGCATAACGTTCTCCTTGTCTTCTCCAGACTCTTTCACGTCTATCACAGGTGCTCAGGGTGAACCTGCTCTCGTCTGTAAAAAGTACAGGGCGCCAGTGGCGGACTTGCCAATTCTGGTGTTCTTGAGCAAATGCCAGT
>SSNS01000005.1:1329937-1350649 GCA_006937985.1 Aphyosemion australe | reverse complement strand
GAGCAGTGCTCAGCCTGTTCCGCCTTGCACAAAGGAGCAGGTATCGGTCCTGCTGATGGGTTGTGGACCTTCTACGGCCCTGTCCAGCTCTCCGAGAATAACCGCCAGTCTCCTGAAATCTCCTCCATGTTCTGGAGATTGTGCTGGGAGACACATTAAACCTTGCTGCAGCACGTGTGGATGTGCCATCCTGGAGAAGTTGGACAACCTGTGCAACTTCTGTAGGGTTAAGGAATCGCCTCATGCTGCCAGTAGAGATAATTACTCAAGCCAAAACTAGCACAAGTGGAAAACCAGCCAACAAAGATCAAGAGGGAGAAACTTGAAATGACCTCCACATGTTAAACCAGTCCTGTTTTGAGGGGTTTGTAATTGTTGCCACTTTAGTGCACCTGTCGTTAAGTCCATGAACACCAATACAGCTGAAAGTGATTAACAATGCCCTCAGCTGCTTCATCAACCAGAAAATTATCAGACAGGTTTCACTGATTTCATGCCAGGCCCAATAAAAAAAAGTGTTCCTTTAATTTTTGTGAGCAGTGTATTCAGAACAATTCCATTCAATGATGTTTCAAATTTAAATATTTTTAGGACTTCAGATGTCAGAGAATCGGTCTGATCCTGGTCCAGGTCCTGTTGGCTGACTGTGTGGCCTTAAGGCCCATAGAGGGGCAGGCGATGACAGGGCGAGGATTAGCAAGAATAGAAACCAGAGAGTAGTGTAACGGATGCTCCTCCAATCAGGGCTCAAGAATTCAGACCTGCATCCAAATGGGTCAAAAGATCCGAGTCTGATCTGGTTCTGTTCCAGGGTCAGGTTAGCTCAGGCCAAACAGGTTTAAATCCAGCTGGTTTCTTGACAGTGTTTAATTATTTACAGTTGACTCTTATTTTTCTGGTAGAGAAACATGTTCAGACTTTTATTTTGAAGGGCTAGAAGAGCCCTGAGTCAGCAAGCTCCAGATCAGTCAAAGGTGTTGAAATGTCTTCTGAGGTGATTAATGCTGCAGGACACGACGGACCTTTGATCTGCCTGACAACTCGAGTCAGCCAGCAGCTCCCAGATCAGCTGACCAGCCCCCAGAGGGGATCCGAGTCTCCAGGTCCGGGTGTGAACACTGAGCAGCAGCAAACAGCAAGACACACATTTAGTTCCTTATTCAGGCGTTTATTTAAGGTTCTGTCGTTACACTTTCATATGTGTTGTATTTGAAACAGCAGAAAACGGCGGAGAACATAGAAAACAAATGTTTGAGTTGGGTTATGTTTCAAGGCACGCAGGTGTTTAAGGAGTGCACGGTTTCAACCCTGCAGAGTTCTCTACCTGGACGTGAATTACTGATGTCACAGTCAGGTCACAGGCCCCGCCCACACAGAGGGGGGGGGGGGGGGAATCCTTCCAAATGCTGTCAGACGTTCTTAAATCTCAGTTTGTCCCCAGCAGTCTCAATGAGATTACAGATTAGAGCTGATTTTGTTCGTGGCCCTTCTGTTGCAGACGTGAGTCTTCTGTGATCAGAACCCGTTAGTTACAGAACCCAAAGTGCTGCTTCCACCAACACGCTGGTAAAAACCACAGCTATTTTACAGTATCTCATGTTAGCAGCATCCCAGTTTGATCTGAACACTCGGCCCATTTATCCCACCACACATGAATCCAACAGAACCAGTACAGAGGTGGCTTTACTGGTCAGTCCCAGAGCATTAAAATCAAATAAAACAGCAGCAGAAGCTAGGAGGACAACAGGAAGGAGTGGGTTGTTCTGGTGGACTCAGGGCAGGGCCATCCTACTCAGCTCAGAGGCTTCCAGCATTTTCTGAAACACAAACAAACATTTGGATTTTAGGAGTTGAAATCCTGAGGAAGAGATTTTAAATCCAACAAATAAAGATGTTATTTTTCCTACATTCTACTACTAAACACCTTCGTCCTGCCGACGGCGGCGCAGCCTCGTTTATGAAACTTAGGCTCAGCAAAAACCAAGTACTGACCCAAAGTCCTCCTCTGACCCAGAAAGCCCTCAGCAGCACACCTGCTTTACAAATCACACTCTTCCTATAAATGTGCTCAGGTGTCACAGCTGGCCAATGCAAAGTATCTCGTGAATCGGTAACCGTGGTAACCCAGAGGTCTAGAAAACACAATTTCCCTGAGCCTGGAGCTGCGGACAGATGCCTTGCCTTTAGGAGATGGCAGCTTGGTTTCAGACCAGCAGTCTTTCTGTCTTACTCCTCAGAAGAAAGTTTCACTGAGCTGCAGCAATGACAGCTACGAGTTAGAACGGGGGTTCCCAAACTGGGGGTTGGGACCCCCAAAGGGGTCCCCACAATTTTGTCTTTGCTGAGGTTAGCAAAATTTTATTTGTAAAAAATGGCATTTAATAAAAACCCAATAACACACCCTACAGTATAATCAGAGCTCCATATATAAGTTATAACTCTCTATAAAGTTAGTAAATGATCACATTTAATGTGTGTATGCGTGTAGGAGATGGGGTTGGGGGTGCTGGCTCGGCTTGGACACGAGAAAAGGGTCCTTAAAGAAAAAATTTGGGAACCCCTGAGTTAGAAGGTTAGTCAGTTATCCACGTAGCCAAGCTACCAACGCTCTACTCACCCTCTATGGAGCTGCTTCTGCAGAACCAAGAGACCAAAGAACAGAACAAGCAGAAGGTTACAGAACGGGTGGAACCGGTTCAGAGAAGCGCTCTGCTCTGGTACCAGTATGCTTCTCGTTCACTCCTGTGTTTATTTTATTTATCTGGATTTTCTTTAGCTGGATAAGTATGAGTGTACTTGTGTCTGATACGTGTGTGTGTGTTTATATTCATGTTGTTGTGGGACGTGTAGTAGAGTACACCATACATACTACCAAAGCTACTGCTCTAAGCTCTTTGTGTTCTGGTGTTATGAATCAGAGAGCTGACCAAACCTTTTTCTTCAGGGCCTCCAGGGACTCAAACTCGATGCGGGCCAGTTTGATCTGGATGTGTTTGGGAACATCTGGGATGAGGAAGGTCAGGATGAACTTGAGAGCCAGCAGTCCGTGCTGAAAGCACAAGGTTATCAGGCTTTAGCCGTTTTTGTCCAAATACAGGATTCAGATGAACATCAAAAGACACAAACATCAATAAAACTTGATTTGGACCCAGTTAGCATTTAGCTAGCGTGCTACATAGTAAAGACAGATTTCTGGGTTCTGCAAACATCACAACCATCAAAAGCTCTAAAGCCTCTGTTCCTGCAGGCTGTGATGGTGGAGGAAGACCAGTGAAAAACCAGTTAATCTGTTATCAAATACAAACTTCACACATGGAGGTTTAATACAACACAAGCTCATCCTCAAAGCTGTCGGGCAAAAAAAAAACTCAAACAGTAAAGATCTGTCCCACTTAATCATGCAGTCCTGTGTTTTCAGACCACATTCAATACGACAGATGATCGATGGCAGCCGGGACATCAGACGGGACCTGACACGCAATCAGCTCTCTCTCACACACACACACACACACACACACACACACACACACACACACACACACACACACACACACACACACACACACACACACACACACACACACACACACACACACACACACACACACACGAGTCCATCTATGTAGAACTTTGGCTCCATCTAGTGAGGAGAATCTCCATCCTCTAGGCCTGCTGGTGGATGCTTCAATAAATCAACTCTGTTCTCCTATTGGTTCTGTTCATCCCTCATGTTCATGGTTATACAAATGAAAAAAATTCATATGGAAAAAAAAAAAATATATATATATATATAGATATATTTGTGTATGAATGTGTGTGTGTTATTGCGTGTGTGTTACTTCAACAGCCACCGTCCACAGTATGAGCTGGGTCTCTGAGTGGGGGACGTAAGCTCTGACTTGAGGCGACATGCCAATAAGTGAACAGTTGGTAACGACGGCAATCACACTCATGGCTTCAAAGGCGAGCTGGAGAAAAACCCAAAAACACATCAAACACTGACTTGTTTCCTAAAAACAGATCAATCAGACCCATAATAACCTCTTCTCACCTGCCAGACTCCGATGTTAGCAGCCGGGTCAGCGAAGGGCCTTTTGAACACGTGACACATCTTGAAGGCATCAGAGTAAACCTCAGTGATGTTGTTCAACACCACCAAGACAGCAGCCAGAGGGTAGACGCAGGAGAAGAGGCTGACGTAGCCAAACAGCAGGAACAGCTCCAGGTAGTCATCAAACGTACCCTGAGAGATGAGGACATCTACAGATGGACCAACGCCCAAACACACAACAACCTGTTGTGTACTTACCAGGTACGTGCTCATGTCGGCCTCCAGCCGGACCTGCTCTGCCAGAGGAAGCTCTTGGTCCTCAAGAATTCTTCTCCCCTGAACTTTACGAACCATCTTTTTGTTGCGTCTCCTCTGAAGCCAGTAGGGCAAGAAGGCCTCCATGAACTGGTTTAAGATCTGACTGGTGATCAGCAACGTGGCCAGGCTCTGGTAGAATCAAAGGAGGGAGGAGAAATGTGAGATGAAGGAAAATTTGTTATAACGTGAAAAAAATGAGAAACAAATTCAGGAGGAGGGAACTGTGAAGGTGGACCAACCTGCCGGAGCAGAACCATGTCCTGCATGACAAAAGCGATGTAGAACAAGGAGGCAAAACAGTTGAAGAAGTTGAACTAAAGAGAATCACGGAAAAGCTTTAATGAGTAACAGTAAAACTACTCGGATACACACAAGTGTTAGAAAGTATTTCATCTGTTTTCATTATTTGTCACAGAAATGTTCCAGATCAAAGATAACCTGAACGTTGAAAGGATTCATTAAACGTAACTGACCCTTAAACCTGCTAACCCGCTGTGAACCTACTAACTAAATATAAACCTGCTAAATAGCTGTGAACCTACTAACTAAATATAAACCTGCTAACCAGCTGTGAACCTACTAACTAAATATAAACCTACTAACCCGCTGTGAACCTACTAACTAAATATAAACCTGCTAACCAGCTGTGAACCTACTAACTAAATATAAACCTGCTAACCCGCTGTGAACCTACTAACTAAATATAAACCTACTAACCCGCTGTGAACCTACTAACTAAATATAAACCTGCTAACCAGCTGTGAAGCTACTAACTAAACCTGCTAACCAGCTGTGAACCTACTAACTAAATATAAACCTGCTAACCAGCTGTGAACCTACTAGCTAAATATAAACCTGCTAACCAGCTGTGAACCTACTAACTAAATATGGTGTGTGTGTGTCTGCTCTGTCTTCTCAGTCCCCAGTGAGTCGTAGCGGATGGCTGCTCATACTGAGCCAGGATCCTCTGGAGGTTTCTTCCTGTTAAAAGGGAGTTTTCCTTCCCACTGTCACTACATGCTTGCTTAGTATGAGGATTGTATCAACACACAGTCAGTGTCTTGATGCAATCTGCTGGGTTTCTTATATAGGAAACATTTTTACTGATTGGCTTAATGAACTGAACTGTATTGGAATGTTTACTTTGTGAAGTGCCTTGAGACGACTCTTGTCGTGATTTGGCGCTATATAAATAAATTGAATTGAATTAAATATAAACCTGCTAACCAGCTGTGAACCTACTAACTAAATATAAACCTGCTAACCAGCTGTGAACCTACTAACTAAACCTGCTAACCAGCTGTGAACCTACTAACTAAATATAAACCTGCTAACCAGCTGTGAACCTACTAACTAAACCTGCTAACCAGCTGTGAACCTACTAACTAAATATAAACCTACTAACCCGCTGTGAACCTACTAACTAAATATAAACCTGCTAACCAGCTGTGAACCTACTAACTAAACCTGCTAAACAGCTGTGAACCTACTAACTAAATATAAACCTGCTAACCAGCTGTGAACCTACTAACTAAACCTGCTAACCAGCTGTGAACCTACTAACTAAATATAAACCTGCTAACCAGCTGTGAACCTACTAACTAAATATAAACCTGCTAACCAGCTGTGAACCTACTAACTAAACCTGCTAACCAGCTGTGACACCCTTGCTGGATCCAGTGTCTGGTAACAGCTGATGAGTCTCACATCACTTCTTTACACAATCGTCTGAATTCAACCACATCTGAGGCTTTTCCAGCAGGAACGACCTGTTTAAGGTCAAAGGTCAGATGTTCTCCTCCAGGATGTTCTGCTAGAGAGCAGAATTCTTGGTTCCATCAGTTCCAGCACGTGGTCCTGAAGCACCATCACACCACCACCATGTCTGACTCCTGCTTAGCACCAAATTTTTACCCAGAAGGCTTTGGGCTCCTCAGGATGGTTTTGGTACCTGAGGCAGGTCTTTGTGTTGGTTTTGCTCCGCAGAGGATCTGGTCTAGGAGCTCATGACCTCTGACCTTACCGGAGGCCTGTTGTTCTGGGTTATTTTGTTCTGGAGCTTCTACAGAGCGTGCTAATGAATGAAACCATCATTAAACAGCTGAACCTTGTTTTCACTCAGGTTATCACCGTCTGATGCTGAATTTATTTGCTGATCTGAAATATTTGAATGTGACAAAACAGCAGAAATCTGCGTTTTCTCAGGTAGAAAACCCAAATTTACTCACCACTAACACTTTGAGGACCAAGTGATTCTGATACGACGACTCCAGACGATGGTTTTCTTAGAGAATAAATAACAGAAATAGAATTTAAATTCTACTGAAATAGAAGCAGATCCTTTGATTATTTAGGGTTGGTGTCTGATAGCTCCTCACCCCACTCTGTGAGGAACTCAGCAGCGTATCTGTAGATGAGGTTCATCACCTCTATCACCACAGCGTAGGCCACACTGGGGATGAACAGGAGCACTCCCGTCCAGAAGGTGGGGTTCTCATCGTGGATGGACAGCACCCATCCCTCCATCAGGAAGTAGATCATCATGACATAGAGGGACAGGTAGAGGCAGAGCAGGACGAAGGGCAGGGACACCAGATAAATACGTAGCTGCCGCTTGGCGTTGGAGTAGATGGGCTCCTCACGGCCGGTCACAGGGTTGAATCCGAGGACGCCGTGAAACCCGGGACGAGGTTCTTCAAAGGCCTTTTTCCTGCTCAACGTGCCCCACTGGTAGGCCAGTGAGGCGCTGCGTCTCTTCCATAGCTGGTAGAAGGACGAGTCAGGTGTTACTCAGCTTCAACCCTAACCCATTAGCCCTAAAGAGCTATGTCTAATAGAGCTGTAGACATGTGTAGTTAAAATGTATTAAATCAGTCTAAAACCTCCATTACTACAGTTACTGCGTAACCATGGTAACTACCATTCCTGTGCCCTCTCCAGGTTAAAACTCTGCACTACAGGCAATCCCTCCATCAGTGTGGGTGGAGTCAAGACTCTGGGACGGGGGGACTTTAAGACAGGTTCCTACCAGAGGCCTCATAAAGTTTTAACATGAGGTTTTAAACGAGTCGCAGCTTAAATGTTCTTTCCTTCAAATACAAGTTAAACAGTTTAGAGTAAATCTGGTTATCTCCAGCCTCACATGGTAAATATGAAGTATAATCTGATATTTAAGTGGTTTCTTGAAGTTAACCTGTAGCCAAACAAAGACTTGGTGCTAGAAAAGCTGTGTGTCACAGAACCAGACAGGAATAATCATCTCCAGGAGGATCCAAAGGCATTCATGAGTGAAAACAGGAACAGTAGAGCAGATTCTGGTTACGGTTTTATCTTAAATCTTTGTAGAAGAGGCTGCTGTGTCTCCTAGTTTGTTTGTTACAAACACACCCCTGAATACCGAGTCCATCCTGTCTATGTAAATACCCAGTCTGGCCACGACCCGTAGACGGAGCTCAGTCCTGAGGCGGAATCCACGGGTGTCTCTGTGCACAATTGGACAACGCTAGGACCAATCAGAGCAACGAACAATTTGACGTATTAATCGCTACGACAATCAGTCAACAGGGCGGTCTGCCATACACCGTCAAAGAAGAAGAAGCACCAACTTAAGTAGCTCCATCTGCTCATGTCTCAAAGAAACGCCCAAGACCAAAGTTATTTTTTAAAAAGTGCCGTTCCTGAGCAGACGCCATCTTTGTAGTTTTTCTCCATCGCAGCTCTGGTGCTAAGCCCGCCAAACGTCTCTCGACAAACATAGAGCACTGTGATTGGCCAGACCTAAAATTGTTCGGGCCAATGGTAGACCTGCTGAGGCTACAATGGAGCGTGGCTAGACCGACCTGCAGATCAAAGTCTTGTGCTGCTACGGTTGGTCTGCAGTTCTAGGCTAACATTTACAACCTTTCAGCCAGATTACAGGTATGATCAAACGCTCTAATGTTGAAGAGAACAACACCGTTACAGGAAACAGTTGGATGCAGAGGACCCTGAGCTGAAATTAGTGAAGAAGCCGGTTTCCCTACCTCCAGAATAACAGTGCACCAGACCAGGTTGAAAACAGCGAAGACTACATATTTGTCATAATCCTCCCAGTCAAACAGGTAGTAAGGCACTCCGATCAAGGCCATGGGCACCAGGGCAAAGGTGAAGTAGTCCAGAAAGCCAAAGTAGAGAGCCTGACCCTCGCCGTAGTAGCGTCTGATGCTGTCTGGGAAAACCAAAGAGGAGACAGACATCTGCATTCCTAGGTTTATGTTTACTGCAGACAAGGAGATGTCGTCCACTCACCGAGAGGCTGAAGAGACAAGCGGACCTTCTTATACCAAGAAAAAGAAAGTCTCTTTAGCTCCTCCTTATGGTGCAGCGGGAACATCTGGATCAGTATCTTCTTAGACTGCAGCCTGCGTACTAAAATATCACACACACACACACACACACATGCACACACACACCCAGACTAATGCTGCATCCATGACTTGTGGAAAAGGTTCCTTCTGCTCAAACACAGGCTGCATGACAGAGGCGACCACTCTCTGCAGCAGGGCCACGCCCCCTCACTGATGAGGTCATTCTGACTAGCAGCTGCAGACAGACACGGGCATTAACTTTTCTATTTGATAGGGCTTATGGTTAAATTCTGATGTTAGCCCAGGTTTAGACGAGTGGGGAGCAGAGGGAGGTGGAGTGTACAGAGGGGACTACAGTCGTTAAAGACTTTTCTCCCTGGCCCTGCCTCTCACATGCCTCCATCTAAAAGGCTAGGTTATCCTGAGTTATCTCTGTAGTTCTGCTGCTATAGGCTTAGACTGCTGGAGGACATACTGACCACTTTCCACACTCTGCTACTCTCTTCTACCACCACTCTCTAATTGCATTATTTCCTGTTATTTCAGCTGTTAACTTTATTTTCTCTCTAAGTGTTTTTCTCCCCAGAAGAAGCTACACTGGCGTTCTGCTGAGCTGTGGTGGCCTCATGGAGGGGGCCATCGGCTGGCACACTGCTGCCAACCACCTAACATTCTCCCTCTCCTGATATTACATCTTACTTTCTTTAACATAGAATGTGCTGCTATTAGTTCACCTATTGAATTAATTATAGATTCACTCAGATAAAGACAATAAAGTTTATCTGACTAAATAGAACTTCTACTAAGAAATCACAGTGTAGCCATAGAAACACTACTTGATATATGTGGTGTATGTGTGTGTGTGGGTGTGGGATGTGTGTGTGTGTGTCTGCTCTGTCTTCTCAACCCCCAGTGAGTCGTAGCGGATGGCTGCTCATACTGAGCCAGGATCCTCTGGAGGTTTCTTCCTGTTAAAAGGGAGTTTTCCTTCCCACTGTCGCTAAATGCTTGCTTAGTATGAGGATTGTACCAACACAATGACACTAGTCAGTGTCTTGATGCAATCTGCTGGGTTCCTTATATAGGAAACTTTTTTACTGATTGGCTTAATGAACTGAACTGTATTGAAATGTTTACTTTGTGAAGAGCCTTGAGACGACTCTTGTCGTGATTTGGCGCTATAGAAATAAACTGAATTGAATTGAATTAATCTAGTCCCAGAAAGGACCAATGCCGGTTCTTCACTGTTTCTCTATGAAAGCCGTGGAGATCCGGTTTGGTTTTCCACATCAGGAATCGGCCAAAGAAGTGAGCTCAAACACAAATAAAACACCGTCAGGCTGTAAAATGTACAGAGATGTCCTGTTGTGAAAGTCTTCCTGCAGGACGAACACAGCACGGTCTGTTGGGTTAACACCTTAAGCTGTAGATGATCGGCTGAATTAGACGTGCGGTCCCGTTGGGGTGGGGGGTGGGGGAGACACTCACCGATAGATTTCCCGGGGTAGAGCTTAGCCTGGGGGTACCCTGGTACGTGAGTTTCCTCTCTGGCTCGCAGCGTGTCCAGCTCATGTTTGATGATGTGCTGACACTCAGCCATGCTGAGGAAGCCGTCTCCATCACCTGGAGGCAGGAGACACACACGGGGGGGGGGGTCACAGTCAGAAGCTAGAATCCACTACAGGCGCTGAGAAGAAGATGCCCCCCAACGGTGACCCGCTACAGAACAGCAGTGAGCTGATAGTGAAGCACAAACCCGGGGAAACAAATACCTGTAAAGTCTTTGAAGTTGTGTTTGTTGGAGCAGGTGAAGCCTCTCATGGACCCGTCGCTGTACTCCTTAAACAGACCCAGGTCTTCAGCACCAGACAGTAACCTCTGCCAGGAGGCCCCCACCAGAAACACGTTGGGGTTGTCCTTGTCCTGAGGTCTCACTCCAGGCCCCAGCTGCTCCACCAGCAGCTCAGCTCCTGGGGGAGGGAACACTCTTAGCTACGTGGAAAGTAGGAAACAGAATAACCTGACCCGACGGCCCCACACCTCCGTTCTGCTGCGGGTCTTTGATCCTGCTCAGCAGCCACACGATTGCTTCCTCCTTGGTGCCTGAGGCCAGCTCCAGCACCACCAGAGGCTCGAACCCCGGGTCGCCGCCGACAGCTGCAGGCTGCATCGTGTCACCTGCTGCAACACCTGGGACAGAAGCAGAAATGATCCATAAACCTGAGAGGAACGCTGTCTTCAGCTTTAGTGGTCACTACAGTAAAGTGATGGATCCATCCATCCTTTATTTTTAAAGCACATTTAAAACAGCGTTACAGCTGACCAAAGTGCTGCACATACAAGGCAAGGAAGCCATAAAAGTGGTGGCAAAGCAGGGCCCACCCAAGCAAAACAAACAGACAATAAAATACACCATAAATGAGGGATTCCAACCAGAAGGCAGGAGACAACGAGAGTAAAAACCATCTAAAAGTTAGCAAGGCTCAATGTTCCAAAGGCCTAGGACTTGTAGGACCTCTTAGGTACTATCAGCAGGCTCTGGTCAGCAGACCGGAGGTATGGAGGGAGCGTACAGGGGTGTAGGGCTTGACTCGTGGAGGTAGGGAGGAGAGGAACCATCTAGAGCCTTATAGGTGAGGGTTAAAATCTTGAAAGTAACCCTGTTCTGTACTGGGACCCAGTGAAGCCTGGCGAGGACAGGGGTGATGTGACCGCGTCGATCAGTGCTCATAAGAAACCAAGCAGACACACTTTGGACTTTTTGCAACCTATTGAGGCAAGAGGCATTTGCTCCAATTAGAGTTGAGTTAACGTAGTCCAGGTGAGACGTAATAAAGGTACGACTGACTCTAAACGTGGCCTCTTTAGAACGGGTTTCAGTCGAGTGATGCGGCGAAGCTGATAGAAGAACGATCTCACAGCAGCGTTAACCTGAGGTGACTAGTCAGGTCAGGGGATCTATGGGTACGCCACCACTCTGGACTGGTGAGTCACACATACTGCCCCCACTGGCAGGATAAGGAATGATAATAATCATCACAATAATAATAAGAAACATAATCTTGTTTGTCTATTAAAGGTAAAATAAACGTTGTCTCCTTGAGTTAAGATGCATAAAACTCTTCCAAAAGCACTTTTTTATAAAAACAAGTTGCCTAAATGAGGGCGCCTTCAGGGTCCTCCCCATTTCTATTGTCTCACCTGTTACCTGTCAGCAGGGCCGCAGATAAGCGGGGGCAAGGGTCTGTTATCACGGGCCCAGGGTAGGAGGGGGGCCCAGAAGAGCTATGGAAAAGGAGCAATCCTGGTGTATGTGTGTGTGGGGGGGCACATCTAAGATTATCTTGTCCAGGACCCAGGCTCTTTTCCAGCCTGATTGGTCCAGCGTGGAGCAACCTTTATCATGATTGGCTGTTGGTGTGTTCTTTATATCGACCCGTTCTCATGCGCAGTTCTTTAGAAAAATATATTCCTAATGGCCCAGCCCTAATATCATCAGATCAGCTTTGTGGTAAATTGTCTTTTATATGTAAACAAAGCAGTCGAATCCCTTTGATTTTAATGATTGAATTGTTCGTGTCGGGTTGAACAAACACAAACAAACTCTTACATTTGCTGAGGACCTGAAATGGACTAGAACAACAACAACAGCTGAACTCAGATGATCAGGAACTTCTGAGACGAACCAGGCAGGCCCACACTGCTGCTGGTTACTCTCATAGATACTGTATTACCCAGTTGTTGTTGTTGTTGTTATTAAAGCTACTAGAGCTTAAGCTAACAACTCAGGACATCTGACTGATTTGTTGACACATCAGTGACGTTTTACTCAGACTGCAAATGTAAGGAGGATTCTAAGCAGAGAGTTTAAGTTCTATTTAACTTCATTGGAGCCACAGAGTAGAACCGTGGTGACTTACCACAACTCCGAGTGCGTCCCGACCCGCAGCAGCGGAGTGACACTCTACTTCCGCACTGGCGGGATGCACTCCTTCTTTATTCACGCAGAAGAGAAGCGGAGCTGCGGTCAACAGACGAATCATGTGGTTACTGCAGTAGTGCCGGAGGCGTCATTTGGAATCGTAGGATGGCCAAGGAAGGTCCCGCCTTTCTCGCCTCTGAGTGGCTGGAATTGCTCTCCTAGGATTAACTTTATATCTGTTGGCTCTCAAGGGTTAGAGGCTATCTTATGTCTTCACTTTCAAAGGTTAAGGCTGTTTGCAGGTTAGGACACATCTCATCTGTTTAAATGTGTATCATTCAATTGAAATTTAATTCAAATCTGATTATGATTTAGACCTATTTTTCACCAGCTTTCATTATTCTAGAAGAGAAACAGACCTGCTGCACACAGCTGGGAAAAATAGGGCAGCTTTGTTATATTTCATACCCAGGTAAGGCACACATAGCCTATGTACACCACTAACACGTCCAATGCTTCAGAGCCAACAGATATAAAGTAAATCCAACAGTGTGTTAAATGCAACAAGATTTATTATAAGCTCACATTTTACGTATTTCATTTTTTAAAATAAAAGGAACAGAAAAAAACTTTTTCAAAACAGAATAAAATGGTTATTGTATCGCTAAATTCGCATTTTCTTTACAAAACTCCACCAAACAGCTGTTTTGTTGGTGGCAGGCAAAGATTGTATATATAAGATGGGACAGTCTGCACTTAGCGAGGGAAGACGGTTTGCTGCTAAATCAAATAGCCAATCGTAGGAAAGCCCTTCTAGCCAATCAGAGGCGAGAAAGGCGGGACCTTCCTTGGCCATCCTACGATTCCAAATCACGCGTACCGCCCTGACCATGCCGCCCGGCGGGATTAGCTCAAACACAAAACAAGCGCTCCCAAACACGCTGTGCGTCACTAGGGTCACGTGACTGAGGACTTGTCAGTTATGGCTGAGCAAGCGGCGGTAGCTAGCAGCGGGTGAGTTTCAGCCTCAGAGCTGTGTTTGTGACCCTGTTAGCAGCTGCTACTAGTCATGCTAGTAAAACTAGTCAGCTATTTCGTGTTGCAGCTGCAAAGTAAAGAAGTTAGAGAGCTGGGGCCTCATTTATAAAGCTTGTTTACGCACAAAACGGGTCGTAAACTACCGCGTACGTCATTTTCTACGCATTTCTACGGATTTAATGGCATAAATAAGGAGAGTCATGGGCCATTTATAGAATAAGTCGTGACGGGAAAATGTGCGCAACTATAAGCAAACTGATCCTGATGTTGGTACGTTTTGGAGACGGGGAAGCAGTCGGTGACGTGGTGAGGTGGTGAGTGACATGGTGAGGTGGTGACATGGTGAGGTGGTGACATGGTGACGTGGTGACATGGTGAGGTGGTGACATGGTGAGGTGGTGAGGTGGTGACGTGGTGACATGGTGAGGTGGTGACATGGTGAGGTGGTGACATGGTGAGGTGGTGACGTGGTGAGGTGGTGACGTGGTCAGGTGGTGACATGGTGAGGTGGTGACATGGTGAGGTGGTGAGGTGGTGACATGGTGAGGTGGTGAGGTGGTGACGTGGTGACATGGTGAGGTGGTGACATGGTGAGGTGGTGAGGTGGTGACATGGTGAGGTGGTGACATGGTGAGGTGGTATTGAGATGGTGGATTTCAGCTACATTTTCAGACTTCTCAGTCATCCCATCATAAACAGGACATTGTTGTAATCTCAGTCGGCGTCATCACCGATGAACGAAGGATTCCTCTGAGCCCACACCTGTAAACAGGAGAAATGGCGCCCCGAACACCCCTTTGGTTTACTTTGGGGAACACATTTCTGTCTGTAGAAAGAAGATGTTATAAGTAGTTATTGAGGAATTCAATGATTTGAAACAGAAGTAAAAAATTCTATTTTTAAATATACTCTTAACACATTTCTTATCAGTGTACTTCCTTAGTGAGTGATGTTCTTTGGCAGAGAAATTAAGGAAATGACAAATACAGAAAAAGAAATTAATAAATAATAATAAACTTTAAGGATAACTTGGATGTGTTCCCCTTTTTCCTCTTGTTTTCATGCATTGCTGAAGTATCGGGACTTGGTATCAGCAGATTCTCAAAATCAAACGACTCGGACGCAGATCGAGCAAAAAAACATGATGGGAACATCCCTAGAATATCTAGACATGTCACCGTGTTGCATCAGGATCTGACCTGCTGCTTATAATTCAGGGACATCATCTGTGGGATCAGTCGTCAGGCTGAAGGTCCAGTTTGATCTCCAAAGTAAAGTCTGACATCTCTTGAGAGATCTTCTCCCTGTTGGAGCTAATTTAGACTGAAACATCAGGGTCCTCATTTAGAAAACTTTGTGTAGAATTCTTACTAAAACTCTAATTAAGCTCAGCAAAACAAAAAAAGATTTACGCAAATGAATTTTCTGACCTATAAAACAGTGCATATGCACAGCTGAACACAGCTCCTGCTTTATAAATCACACCTGTCCTAGAAATGTGCTCAGGTGATTTTGGATCATATCCCGCCTCCTACACACCCACTTTCTACCATAAATGGACAAAAACGTACCTAGAAAAGTACCTTATAAACATTCTGCAAACACACACACATATATAAAAATTAGCATCTCACCCTCCACGGGTGGTCTCATCCTTCCAAGCTCGGGTCCTCCACCAGAGGCCTGGGAGCATTCACTGAGACTGGACTCGAGGTTGTGAGTGATGCAGACGCATGGATCAACATTTTATTGCCCTCTAGTGGCACCGTGTTGTTGCAGCTGTGAATGCTGAGTGTGGCAGAGCGATCGCTGCGGACATTAAACAGAATCAACTCACTTGTGTTCTGTAGTGTAGTTCATAGAAGACATGAAGATAAAACCCGTCATGTGTGTTCTTAGCTTGATTTGAGTCGGTTGAGCATCCTTTGTGGATGTAAAACAGTGCTGTACAAATAAAGATGATGAGGATCAGCTGATAACCGTTTCCTGTCAGTGTGCCTTATCCACTTTTAGTTTCTGTCTGCAGGATTGTGCAGAGAGTGTTATCAGCTGTTGGTGTTCACAGTCTGGCCAGCAGCGTGTGGAGCTACGTGGACTACATGATCAGGTGATGTGTAGATATTTGTCTGGAGCCAACACAAAACTCACCAGCTGTTATCATATTTATGTCAAATGTGAAGTAAATATGTGATTTTGTGGCCACAGCAGCTGCTACTTTTGACCCTGAGCTGTTTTAATATGGAGAAAACTCTGTTTGTAGTTTCACAAATATAGAGTGTTTCTGTGTTATTGTGTCCTGGTGTAGGGTTAGGGTCAGAAATGTGGATGTTTGAAAGAACCTTTTGTTACCAGCTCAGTGGCATAGTGGTATGAGTGGCCGCCCTGAGACTGAGAGATCGTGGGTTCAAATCCACGGTTGGGTCACACACACACACACGATTTCCCAGGGAAGCTGGTCTGTGGGATGAAACCAGATAAACTCAGAGTTTTTTCCTCCAGAATGGCTGAGGTTCAATCAACTCTGAGTCTCTTTACCTGTAATTGAAAAGCCACCACGAATGGAGCCCTGATGATCTGATTCACTATGACAACCACAGGGATAAAGTGTGTGTGTGTGTGTGTGTGTGTGTGTGTGTGTGTGTGTGTGTGTGTGTGTGTGTGTGTGTGTGTGTGTGTGTGTAGGTGGTGCTGGATCCCCAGCTGGCTGCCATCATGGTGTCCTACATCTCAGAGACATCTTCAGGCTGCAGAGGAGAAGATGCTGCGATGTGAGAACACTTCCTCTGACTCATCGTGTGTTTTACTAATGAGAAGAGTTGGTTTGTGTGCGCGCGTGTGTGTGTGTGTGTGTGTGATTTGAGGTCTTACCTGTTATCTGTTGTGAGGGTTCGTTAGACACTAACAGCGTTTCCTGGTTCGGTTTGGACACATCAGACCGTCTCCTTGTGTGTGTTTGCAGGCATCAGGACCTCTTTTACCAGACGGTTCGTCCCTGTATCTGATGGTAACCTTCTGTGGACGCTGACCTTCTGCAGCGATGCTGTTAAAGACAAAACTCCCATGGTTCTGCTGCATGGATTTGGATGCGGCGTGGGCTTTTGGGCACAAAACCTGGATGCTCTGTCGCAGCACCGGCCTGTCTTTGCCCTGGACTTGCTGGGCTTCGGCCAGAGCACCAGACCTCTGTTCTCCACAGATCCCCGGGAAGCTGAGGATCAGTTTGTGGAGTCTATTGAACAGTGGAGAGCCGAAGTGGGCCTTGAATCTATGATCCTGTTAGGCCACAACCTGGGAGGTTTCCTGGCTGTGTCCTATTCTATTAAACATCCTCACAGGTGAGTTCACATGCTGCTCCAACAAACAGACAAATGACATTTGGACATCCAAGTTAGATTATTGAGAGAACCTGTTTTTCCTTTTCCTGTAGAGTGAAGCATCTCATACTGGTGGAGCCGTGGGGATTTCCTGAAGCTCAGGAGACGGCAGAAGCTGATCGGCCCATCCCAGTTTGGATCAAAGCCCTGGGGGCCATCTTCAGTCCCTTCAACCCTTTGGCTGGCTTGAGACTGGTGGGACCTCTGGGTAAGAGTGGAGCTGACTGAAACTGGTGCACACAGGTAAATTCATTAGATGTGAATGATGATGTGGTCCTGGCAGGTCCAGCTCTGGTGCAGACCCTGAGACCTGACTTCAAGAGGAAGTTCTCCTCTCTGTTCACAGACAACACGGTTTCAGATTACATCTATCACCTCAATGTGCAGTCCCCCAGGTCTGACCTTCTGCTTTCTCTTCTTAAATACCAAATCTGTGCTGCTGCAGCACCACCGTCATCCACTCACTGTTCCTCTGTGTGGTCTCAGTGGTGAAACCGCCTTTAAGAATATGACCGGTTCCTGTGGCTGGGCCAAGAGGCCGATGCTGCAGAGGATGGACCAGCTGCAGCCCGACATCCCCATCACCATCATCTACGGCTCCCGCTCCAGCATCGACAGCAGCTCAGGCGGCACCATCAAACAGAAGAGACCCGCGTCTCACGTGGAGGTTGTGGTAGGTTCATGTGATGGGCATTTCTGTCCAGGAAGTTGATCGGTTTCTAACCAGTTAGTGAAAAAGTGTCGTCTAATTTATGGTTCTGTGGGTTTTCAAAAGATCGCGTTACATTTGGTTTGTTGGTGTGCTCGGGGGACGCTGCGTAGGGCTTTGTTATGGGGGTGTATTTCATCATTTACCAGGGCTCCTGGGTCTTTGTGAGCTCCAACAGTTTCATATGTTAGAGAGCAGTTTCCATCCTTGTTCTAAGACATCTTTAAAGAGACAGAGCTCTGACACGACTCATTCTGGAAGGTACTGAAACTTTCTAGAATAGAACTGCTGAGATGGCTTCGTGAGAGGGCTTTAGCGTAAAGAACTTCATAAACGTGTTTTATATCGACCATAAAACTTTAATATCTTGTTCTTAAAGCTCTAATACGTCCCTTTTAACACGCCACCTCTGGTTTCTAACTGCTGGGGTCTCCTGTGTCCCTTCAGACGACGCGTGGAGCTGGACATTACGTATATGCTGACCAGCCCGAAGACTTCAACCACAGAGTTCTACACGTGTGTGAGGAGGTGGATGGGACGCAGGAATAAGCTTCAGGAGAAGAAGGGGAGCAAGAGCACGCTGCTTTAGCAGCCGCTATGGGACCTCAGGACTTCTCAAATGAACAAAGACTGGAGATATTTTTATTTAGAAACAGGAAAATGGAATTGTTCATAGTGGCTCATTTACCAGGAGAGGATGAAGGTCCAGTTTAACAGTTCACAGTTGAATTCCTGGAAGCCTGCATGACTTGGGCCAGTACCGACGGGTTCATTAGCTGATTAAGCTGGCAGAGGAGTTCGAGCGGAAGGTTACAGGTTCACGCCACGCTCAGTTTGTCGCTGTCGTTGTGTCCTTGAGCAAGACACTTAACCCACCTTCTTTGGTACGTTCATACTGTGTGTTTTTTCGTAATTCTTTTACTTTTTGTTCTTTATAAAAGACCTATATGTGTTTTATAAAGAACAAAAAGTAAAAGAATTACTTAACCCACCTTACCTGCTGGTGGTGCTCAGCAGCCTCACCTCTGTCAGTGCGCCCCAGGGCAGCTGTAGCTACGATGTAGCTCATCACCACCAGTGTGTGAATATGTGTGTGTGTGAATGGATGAATGATACACTGTAGTGTAAAGCGCTTTGGGGGGTTCTGACTCTGAAAGGCGCTACACAAGAGCAGCTCATTATCATGTTTTTAGGTGTTTGGGACTCTTATTGTGAAGGAGTAAATAGGTTCTGACTTCAGCTGAGGCTGCCACAGGAGATAAAACCTTTCATGAATCAGATATCCCATTAGGTCATTAAGCGCCCGCCCAGTTACCTGAGGGGTTGCAGGTTTGAGCCCCACACTGTCTGTGTTAGTCGTTGTGTCCTTGGGCACATCGCCCAAGGCGCTTTACAACACAATCC
This sequence comes from Aphyosemion australe, assembly GCA_006937985.1. NCBI lineage: Eukaryota > Metazoa > Chordata > Actinopteri > Cyprinodontiformes > Nothobranchiidae > Aphyosemion > Aphyosemion australe. The sequence continues at coordinate 1,331,487 of SSNS01000005.1, read as the reverse complement.
ATTCACACGCTGGTGGTGATGAGCTACATCGTAGCTACAGCTGCCCTGGGGCGCGCTGACGGAGGCGAGGCACCAGCGGTCGCGCTGACCACCACCAGCAGGTGAGGAGGGTGAAGTGTCTTGCCCAAGGACACGACTCTTTAGAACATAGATTTTATATGAATGGAGGGATTAAACGTTGTGATGAATATTATTATTAATCTTTGCTGCTGCTGGTCCAGCTTGTTTTTATTTCAAGTTTTATTTGACTCATTTTCTACTAAACCTCTGACCACATGACAGGCATTTACTCTGCTCTATCCTGGGTGTGCATCAGTTTACTCTGCATTTCTTCTTCGTAGTGAACCATTTTCTCCATTATGGAGGTTTTAATCCTTGATCCCAGTCAGACAGCTGTGTGTAGTTCCACATCTCTGCCAGTAGAGGGCCCTCGTATGTAAAGGAGATGCTTGTTCTAATGTCCACTCATTGTCCAGCATTTGTCTGATTATTAGAGGACATTCAGCCTGTTATAGTGAGACCAGCTGGACTCACCTGGATCCTCCAGTCTGGACTTTACCTGCGTAACGGGAACAGAACCCTGTTTTTACCCTCACCCAGATCAGTGTTTGTGTTCTGGTAGACGTGCCAGACCGGAGTCCTTCCACTGACTTGGTTGAGTCCACTACTGAACCACAGGGATGATTACTGGTTCTGTTCAGACCTGGTCTGGTCTGAGTTAAATCAGACTCAGAACCATGATCTGAGACCGGATCGTGGGGATAGCAGCTTCAGATTCACAATCTAGTCCTCTGGGTCATTACCCACAGCTCATGACCATGGGTGAGGGTTGGGATGAAGGGCTTGCTTTACTTTCTGGTTTAACTCCTCTTCACCACTGATGTTTGTGCTTCCTAACTGAGTTGTTGAGCAGACTGGTTTACAGCAGGAGCTGTACTTGTAGATAGAGCCCGACCGATATATCGGCCGGCCGATATATCGGGCCGATATTTAGCATTTTTTAAATCATCGGCATCGGCCTATAAACCTCTTTAGAAGAGCCGATATAAAGTCAGGCACCTCCGCGGGCAGCCCACTGCTTTGGGAGCTGAGGAAGGACCCCATTCCAAAACACAGAGGAGTATTTTCTTCTGAGTAAAAGGTAAGGCTTCTCTTTTGGTGTTTTAAAACCCTACAGCTGTATATTTAGTGTGAATTTAAAGTAAAATATGAAATAATACTTCGCTGAGTGAAAGAAAAAAAACGAGCCGTCAGAACCGCCGTTAACCGGAAGAATGCTGCTAATGTTCGCTAGCTTGTTGTCAACTTTACTGTCTTAAACTATCAGCTGCTTGTTTGTTTAACATATTAGCTCCAGGTTTATAGATTAAATTGTTTTCCTGTATGGAAGTCGGAGAATTTCACTCTGAGTGCGGAGGAGAGGAGGAGAGGGGGGAGACTCTCGGAGCCGCAGCTTAGCCTGCACTCCCCCCCTCCTTCCCCCGCGGACACCGGTGTTCAGAGTTCGGGGCTTCTCTCGTGGGTCGGTGCGGAGCACGTAGTTTGCGTTT
>SSNS01000005.1:1301659-1328723 GCA_006937985.1 Aphyosemion australe | reverse complement strand
AAGGGTTTCATTTATAGTTTACATGCAGATGTTAAGAAATAGTCAATTAAAAAGGCTGAATGAAGTTTAGATGTTGCTGGTGTGTTTTAGCAGGTGGCTATTGTGTTTTCAGCATTATTCATTATTAAATTATTATATTACACATTTTAGTAGAATTTGTTTATATTCTAAAATTGTATTTATTTTTATTTACATGTAAATGCACATCTCTGAATAACATGCTGCTTAATAAATGTTCTGAAATATTATCAACTGACATTTCTTTTTTTGCTTGTTTTGTATATTTCATACTTGGTCAGTTTATTGGTATTTTTTATTAATCTTGGTAAATGTTTGATTTTAACACTGAGCGGTGCACAAAATTAAGATTAAACAGTTGGTTAAATTCAGTGTTTTAAAGCGGATTAGGTTAAGAAATGTGCATCTACTGTTATTGGTGATAATTTATCATTCAGATAAGGTGCAAAACATTAAAATATTGGCCATGAAATCGGCGCAAAAAATCGGCAGCACTTATCGGCCATCGGCTGACCATGACCGCCTCATATCGGCATCGGTATCGGCAATAGAAAAACCAATATCGGTCGGGCTCTACTTGTAGAGCTACTTTACCTGAATGCATGAATGTACTTCTGTAGACACCTGTCTGTGGCGCTGGCTGGGACGGTGACGGCAGCCAGATGTGAGGAGGAGGAGGGAGGAAGACCTTTACTCTGGAGCACAAACCGGGCCAGACCAGGCTCATCTTGTCTTGGTTGCTAGGAAACCATTCGAGGTGCCTGATCCAATTTATTAAATTCAGCCTCTCGCATCTGTTCTCTCTCGCTCTCTCTCTCTCTCTCTCTCTGTCTGTCTGTCTCTCTCTCTCTGTCTCTCTCTCTCTGTCTCTCTCTCGCTCTCTCTGTCTCTCTCTGTCTCTCTCTCGCTCTCTCTGTCTCTCTCTCTCTCTCTTCCTGACTGTCTCGCTCACTTTTGGTCTCTGTACTGCTTTCCTTATCTGTTATCTTTGCCACCTTCTAAGGCGCTTATCTCCCTCCTCTTCCGCTGCCCCCCTCGCTGTATTGAGCACCCCAAGCTGCTCTTGAGTTCATGTGACTCTACCTCCCCCTCGAGTCTCCCCGTCCTTCCTCCATCTCAGAGCTCAGACAGCCGTGCCACCCCCATATCCTTCACACGGAGCCCTGAGGCAGCCAGACCTTCTGTGACTTCAGCAGTAAACCACACTCTCACACACCATGTTTAGACTTTGTCTCACAAGTCCAGATTTCTAAAGGTTGATGACATAGCTCACCACCTTCTGCTGCACAAACATGAAAACATCTTAAAGATGCACGTCTCTGAATGGTTCAGCCAGGAGGATGTAGATCCATCCATCCATCTGAGGGTGAATGTAGCTCCCAGGACAGAGGAGATGGCTATAATCCCTCTGTTCCGTAACCGTGTCAGACTAAATTGGTCAGTGACTTGTTTAAAGTATTTTCTGGTCTTTCCCTCATTCCAGTTGATAATAAAATCTCCAACAGTTGCATAAATGTACATAAACATTATCTTTCTATGATCACAATGAGATCATCGTGGGAGTTTAGGTTAATGATAAACGGGTAAATAAAATAGTAGACAGTGTGATATTCACACAAACACACTCAAGTTTCCATTTTAAGGAGTGATGTTAACATGTAACAGGACTCCACCACCCTGCCACGTTACACCCCAGAATGTTTATCACAGCATCTGATGACTGAGGACGGTGGCACCCAGTTTCAGAAAGACAGAGAAGGTCAGTGTTGGAACTGCAGCTCTTCACGTTTAGCTGCCACGCTGAACAAAAATGGTTAATGACCTGTAGTTATGTAGCGCCTAACCCCCCAAGGTGCTTTACAACTAACCAGTCATTCACACACGCACGCACAGGCCTGAGCAGGTGAGGCTAGCATGCTGGACCAGCACCCAAACAACTGCAGCTCCTGCATGCTGGAGGTGTGTGTGTGTCTGTGTGTACTTGTCTATACATCAAAGTGAGGACATTTGCCCGGTCCTCACTTTGGTGCAATCTCACAGAGCTCTACTCGTTAGTTTTAGAGGTCTGGTGTGAATTAAGAAGGTTAGGGTTGGGAATAGATCAGCATTGGTTAGGGTTAGGGTATGGGTTAGGCATAATGGAGTCACTAAAATGAATGGAAGTCAATGGATGGTCCTCACTAAGATAGAAAGACGTGTGTGTGTGTCTGCTGGCTGAATGAGTCAAATCAATGAGCCATCCAGAGACTAATGCAGGTCTGGGCATATCATCAGGAAGCATTAAGACTATTAGAGCAGGCGGGAATACACACACACACACTCCACCCATCCAGCCTGTTAAAGCACTATATGGCTAAAGCTTCCTGTGTCTCGCCCACGGGGTTATCTCCCCAATGCAATTAAGGTGCTTTAAAAGTGCATTTTCAGGAAGAAGCAGCATGGGAGGGGGGTAATGAGGGAGAGTGCTGGCTGGACAGTTCCACCACCAAGTGCAATGGGAACCCCTCCCTCACCAGGAGCCCAAAGACAATCAGATGGATGGACACACCCCAAATGAGAGAACTGAGTTTGGCGTAAAAATACTTTTATTACCATGTTGTTGCTGCTGCTGTAGGAACACCACCAGGTCACTGCTGACTGGGTGATCAAAATGCATTTCACAGCTGATTCCATCAGTCAGCTGATAGGGTTTACTAAGTCTGAGGAGTCCATCAGATGTTTAGTTGCATTTGCGTTGGGTCAGAGCCCGCCAGTATGTCTCATCTCCTTCTAGAGATCCATGAAACCAAGCTGGTCCTGGTGATGATGGCACTGAACACAAATGGTCCAACCTGACATTACAGCAGAACGTTCCAGAACCGTGACCCTGATGCTGATGCAACGTGAGGATGTAGAGGCTTTAGATCATCTCATGTTGACAAATGATGGAGTTGTTTCTGAAAGAAGAGGCTAGCGGGTGTGTGTCCGCTTGACTCACTAGGCTGTCGTCGTAGATGCTCTCAAACGTCTCACCATTGGTTACTCTGGCAGAAGTAGATACTAGGGTTTAGAAAGTCTTCTGTAGTAGTAAATGATGATGAATATCGATGGAAACGGTGCTCCCATGAGCCTAACCCTTTCAGATGAGATGGCACCTGATGAAAACGACCGATCTGATGTAGCTGTTTTCTTTAACACATTTAAAATTCATGCAACATAAGAATGAGTTCCTCCGTCTCACGCCAGGTAAACGAGAACCCGACGGGCTGCTGGCTTATCCACCAGCATTAGAACATCATGGAGAGACTTTTTATTGATGATCAACGCTCAACTGTCAGGAACAAAAGTCAGTATACTAGTTTGGAAATTATAGATATAACCAAAATAAAGTTTTTATTTAGAGACTAAACGTGGGATTTAAAACTACGCCTGCACTGACTCAAAGATCCACATTACCCATAATGCTTTGTGTCAATGAGGCATGATGACTATATCCTGCAAAAGGACTATAGTCCTCAGACCATTTCCAGAAAATGTCTTCTGATCTGATTTTGTATTTTATCCTATAAAAATCAGTCAAAATGAAAACTAGAACAAATGGGTTCTACTGCAGGTTCTGGAGAACAAGGAGGTCCACTTCCTCCGCCTGCTCATCAGTTACTAGTTAATGATTTATAGTCACGACTCGAGTCTCTACATGTAGACGTAACATTGTTGATGCTTTTTTCTCTCAGTGAGGTCAGAAGGTGCCCCATGGTTGATCTAACCTATACTGATGAACAGGTGTGGGACTCACCTGCCAGGTAAACAGCTGACTGCATACAGGTGTGAAAGGAACACCATTCAGGTTCCAGCAGAGCGTGCTCTTTTTGTTGTTTTGCTAAACCAGTTAGATTTTTGTAGTATTTACTGGTTTGTAGGGCTTTAAGGTTCTGTACAGGAAACATTTTTATATTTAATTTGAAATTACAATAAAAAGAATAAATGCTCTAAAGAGCCGTTTCATGGTTTCCATCATGAAGGTGATGCTGTTGTGAGTTTATATGAATATTTTAGCCTTTGATTTACTGGATCATCATGCTGAAAGCTCTTTCATCTAGAAAGCTTTCCTAATAATGTTTTTCGGGGCTTTTCCCACTAACGGCCTGTAGACCGAGGCTGGAAAAACCCCGAATCTAACGAGCATCTGGGAGGAAATCAAACCGTAGCGAAGAGAGCTGATGGATGTGATCTCCATCAGAGCCCCGTGTGCATTGTGCTGCCTTGATTAAAGCTTTCAGCATCTACTGGCTCGGTTAACATGCAGGGTGTGTGTGTGTGTGTGTGGGGGGGGGGGTAACCTGGTGTGTCCACTTCCATGTGTGTGTGTTGAGAGTCAGGAGAGCTCCTAAAGGAGGCGGGATAAAGGAGGAGACCCTGTTAGAGCCGAACATATGCAGAGAGAGAGAGTGTGTTACAGTGGTTTGGCGGGGGGGGGGAGGGGGAGCGCTAACAGCATATTAACAACACTGAGTAGGTGGGAAGAAGCTAACAGCCTGTTTAACAGCAGTTAACCACTGCAGCCTATCCCCACCCCCCAGCGCTGTCCTCCCTTCCTCAGCCTGAGTTCATTTCTTTCCTTCATTTTTTTGCTTCTTGTCAGACTCAGAATCAGCTTTATTGTCATGGCACCAGCATCCTGGAACAAGACGTTTGACTCCGCAGCACAACCCTCCCAAGAAAACACACAACAGGTAAAACAGGTACATGAGAGCAGCCATGCACGGCGCACCTTTAAAGACTGAAAATCAGCTGTTTCAGATTAAAACCATCTTGTGTGGAGGGACGACGCAGAAGGTTAAATATGAAAATAATACATGCATGTAACCCGTAAACATGAACACCAATGCGATGCTGGAATGGCCATCTTGAACTGGGCTGACTCAAATGGTAATCAGTTGAGGGTGACTAGATGAATTAAATAAACAGACAGGGTTTTGTTACATCAGTGGGTTTGTCCCAATAGTGCAGATGGAGAAGAGACTATTTTCATGTTCAGCCTGCATGAAACACTCAGAGTGACGATTATAATCAGAAATAATCATTAAATCATGGTTTTCAGTGAACCACACCTTTAATTTAGTGTTGTTAATAACTGATGGTGATACGAATGTTGTGCTGTGGCGTCGATCTAAAAGTACGGAACACATCATCGACTATTAAATCTCATCGTTCCACGTCAGCTCCCTCCTGGAGTCCATCACAGCGGTACATCCTATGGTGGTGTTATGGTTCCAGGGTGAAACCTAAAGGTGTGCAGCAGTAATAATGTGAATATGTAGGCATGCGTGTGCTCTGCCCACCTTCACAGAGCCAAGCAGCTAGACACAAACATTCCTGTCTCAGACCAATGAAAGGCAGCACCTGGGGAGTGATCGTAATAACATGTACATGCTGAGCTCTTGTAATATACGATATTGCCTCACAAAACAAAACAAGAGAAGTGAAATCTCAGGTGAATGCAGGAACTCTGCATTTCAACAGTTTCCTGTCAACTTGGTAATTCCAGTAAATCACTCATTTGAGCCGTTTTCCACCAGTGGTTTAGAGAACCCTGTCCCTCTGTGGCATCTTTTTACCACACTCACCCTTTAACTTTGCATTTGCTTTTTCATTTTCAAATCTAAATTGAATTTGTGTGTATTTTAATTGTGCTGTCACGTTGATTTAAATGGTCTTGCTATTCTTACTAATTGGAAAGCACATTGAACTGCCTCTGTGTATGAAATAAGCTATAAAGCTGCCTTGCCTCGCTATAAGCTGAGAAGCTCTGATATACCCATACCATACCATTTTATTTATATAGTGCTTTTAACACGACATTACAACCAACCAACGCACTTCACATGAAAAAATAAATAAATAAAAATTAAAAAACACAAGCTAAAATAGTCCTGTGCTACATAAAAATAATTTAAAAACAATTTAAAAAGCATTAAAAAAAAACAACGAACTAAAACCAATAAAACAGTAAAACCAAAATATAAAAACACAGATTTAAAATTGAATAAACAAGGTGGAAAAACTTAAGGATGAGTTAGTGCTTTGTGGTTTAAGAGTTGAAGGCCAGGGAGAAGTAGTGGGTTTTTAGGCGTGATGTGAGGGGTGAGGTGGTGCTCAGTCCTCACCTCTGCCACGTGGACCCCAAGGGATAAACAATCACACCCTGCTCAAACGTCACCTTTCCTGGTGGGGTCACCCAATAGGACAGCGGGAGGGTTAAAAACGGCGATAGAGGGCGCTTGCCTAACCTGAAGAGGTAATGAGTTCCAGAGTTTTGGGGCACAGACAGAAAAAGCCCTTTCCCCGCGGGTCTTCAAACGTGCCTTAGGGACGGTTAGGAGGAGCTGATCTTCAGACCTAAGAGCACGAGGAGGGTGGTAGAAATGGAGGAGTTCGCTCAGATAGGGAGGGCCCTGACTGTTCAAGGATTTGAATGCAAGAAGCAGAATTTTGATCCAGTGGAGTGATTTAAGGATGGGTGTAATGTGCTGTCTTCTGTCAGCTCCAGTCAGGAACCTTGCTGCTGAGTTCTGGACGAGCTGAAGTCTGGACAGAGCAGCTTTACTGATGCCGTACAAGCAGGAGTTGGAGTAATCTAGCCGGGAAGTGATGAAGGCGTGAAGACGGACACTCAGGATGGGCTTTAATTTAGAAAGTTGCCTGAGGTGGTAAAAGCAGGACCTGACTGTTCTATTGACCTGAGCTTCCATCTTCAGAACCGGGTCCATTTTTACTCCAAGGTTAGAAACAGTAGAAGTGACATTAGGAGACAAACAGTGGAGGTCGGGTGGCTGGGTTGTTCTAGCATTGTCGGGACTAAAAACAATTACCTCTGTTTTAGAGTCGTTCAGATGGAGGAAGTTCTCAGCCAGCCATTGCTTGACATCATGAAGACAATCAAACAGAGGTTTAGTGGAGTTTGGGTTTAAGTGAAAAATAGATTTGGCAGTCGTCTGCGTATAGATGTATGAAACAGCATGCTGTCTGAGAATGGCTCCCAAGGGCAGAATATAAAGGCAGAACAGTAACGGGCCGAGGATGGAGCCTTGAGGGACCCCCCATGGAAGGGAGACTGACTGGGAAGAGTAGTCATCCAGCATGACCCTGAAGGTCCTGTTCAAAAAGTAAGACCTAAACCAGTCTAGGGCCGAACCTGAGATGCCAGCCCAGGTGTGTAGTCTAGAGATCAAGATGTTATGATCGATCGTATCAAAGGCTGCTGATAGATCCAGGAGGGGCTTAGAGTAGAGCCGCTGCTCCTCCAGCAGCAGCCCTCTGTTGCGCATGAGAGGTGGTTCTAATCTAATTACCCCGTTTGTGAGGTCACAAACAGGGACTTGTTGAAACTGTTTGTTTTAGGCAGATGATTCCTGAAACCAAACGCTGACAGAAAACAGAAGGATGGATTTTTATCATGTTGGGAGTGTTTATAGAAGCAGTCCAGACCCACATGGCAAAGGATGAGTTTTGCATAATGTGTCCTCTTTAAATATTTTACATTCACCCAAATAAAATCGCATTTGTAATTCTGAAGATGACGCAACTTCAAACCTGTACTCAAATGAAAACTGACCTGCACTTATAAAGCGCTTGTCTGAGTCAGAGGACTCCAAAGTGCTTTACACTACAGTCAGCCCTTCACCCACTGATGGTGGTGAGCTACGTTGTAGCCACAGCAGCCATGAGACACACTGACCGAAGCCACAAGTCCCTCCGACCCCACCAGCAGGCGAGGAGGGTGGAGCGTCTTGCCCAAGAACTGACACGGATGGAGCCTGCATGGGACTGAACCAGCAACCCACAGGGCAAACTCCTAACCCCCTAGGCCACCGTCAGCACGTTAGAGGGACTCTCCTCTTTTATGAAGCATGTTTCTAAACTTCCTGAACAGCCTCCCTTCAGAGAGATGGAGATGATGTCTTTTAGGCCTGATGAGCTATTCTGAGTTTAAAGTGTGTTGCTATTAGAGGTCGACCCATGTTGGTTTTTCTATCGCTGATACTGATGTGGAGGTTGAGGTCAGCTGATGGTTTTCCACCTCATCTACAGCCTAAAATGATGCTAATACCATCAGCTGATGCACAAATCTACTGAAGCTGAATCTGTTTCTGAAGCCTAACCCAGAACCTGACTGCTCTGATGACGGCATGCGGAGCAGAAACACCTCAGACCGCCTTCGTGGCTCCTACGGCTCGTCTGATTGGTCCAGACTCACTCGTGCAGCTGCAGAACCTAAGGTGAACCTCACACGTAGAACCAGTCTCTTTGTTCATCTTCATCATTTCTTTTCCAAACCCAGAATCATTTCATTGATTCAATCCACCACCACCACCCCCACACCGTTCTCCATTCATCCCTTTCACAGCCTTTCCTCCTGCTTTTCATTCCTCCTCTCATTCCCACACTTCCTATCTCCCTCTTTCCTTCCTCGTTTCCTTCTCCACTCCCTCCGAGAGGAGAGGATGTGGAGAGACGAAACCTCCTGGCTGCGGTGGGAAAAAGGGAGAGACCATCAAGTCCCAGACAGAGGGATGCAGTGAAGGTATAGGTTAGAAGGTATAGGCTTGTTCTCTCTTTCCTCCCCCCTCCCCATTCTGTGCATTCCCCTCCCCCTTTGCTGTGCCAGGTTGGTATGACCTGCTGGATTACAAAACAGCCCTCCCATGTGTCTGCCTGTTCTCTGTGCCAGCCAGGAGACGAGCGATACCACGCTCCTGGAGCGCTGGTGATGGCCGGGGGGAGGAGTAAGTGCTTGGGAAAGGAAGTGAGGGTGAGGAAGGAGACGTGACAGGAAGGATGAGGTTTAGTAAAGACAAAAGGAAGAGAGGGGGGGGGGGGGTAATAGCAGACATGCTGTGGATGAAGGCTTTGGGAGGAGAGTGATGCTGAGATCGTGTTCCGCCTGCAGGGACAGCCGTGGGGTAAGTCACACACATCACCGCTGAACACACACACGGGTCTCCTCACACCGGAAGTGCAGGTTTCCAGGAATTCCAGATGAAGTCCCACAAACTAGTTTAACTGTTGAACAGTGAGTTTAAGTAAAACACCTGCAGACTGGAGTTCCTCTCTCTCCAGCAGCCAGGACGAGCGGGGTCATTGTTTTAAAGCATGTGTGTGTGTGACTGTGTGTGTGTGTGTGTGTGTGAGACCGTGTGTGTGTGTGTGTGTGTGACCGTGTGTGTGTGTGTGACCGTGTGTGTGTGTGCGTGCGTGTGTGTGTGTGCTGCGCGCATGCGTGTGTGTGTGTGTGTGTGCGTGTGTGACTGTGTGTGTGTGAGCGTGTGTGTGTGTGCGTGCGTGTGTGTGTGTGTGTGACCGTGCGTGTGTGTGTGTGAGTGAGATGTGTTCAGGTGTACATGCATTCCAGCAGCACACACTCCCCTCTTCTCTGTGCACATTCAACTCAGTTAGAAAATAAGTGAGCAGTCGGGTTCTAAACTGAGTTAAAGCCGCCATTCGAGGAATCTCCTGGTGGTGGGGGTAATTTTCCCTAGGCTACAGGGAGTTATTGGGTCGTTCGTTGGCAGCACGGTGGTTCCAATTCAGTCTGTCTGGAGCCACGGGGCTGACTTCTCAGCAGGGCTGGTGTTACCGAAATCCTCCTGAAGGTGCTGCTTTAACCGTGTGGTGGAGGAGGTGTTCTGCTGCAGCCATATTAGCTCTGTGACAGGCCTCAAGAGAGCGGCAGGGTGGCAGATTCGTCATGGCGAAGGGCTGGTGTGTGTGTGTGTGTGTGTTTGCATGTGTGTGTGTGTGTGTGTGTGTTATGGATTTAACTTCATATTGATATTTAACTCTAAATGTTTGAACTTCAGTCCTCTAACCGTACTCTGAGGATGTGATGAAATTATGCATTTTCATATTTAATGAATTATTTTACAATCTGATTTTTAATAATTGATGACAGCTACATGATCCCTCTGATGTTCTTAACTTGGTTCATCCTGAAACCGGAAACACTCCCTGTTGGGAGGATTTGGGAGGCGGTAGAACCCAGACTGACTCATTGTGTAAATTTAAACGGAATAACTTCCTGTTGTCAGACTCTCCCTGTTGGCTTTGACTCTAACTGGAGAGGAGAACGCAGCGCGGGCTGGATATAACTCACTCATCCTCTCCCATCCCAGATGACTTTTCCTCCCTCCTTCATGTAACAGCATCCTTTATGTCCTGATGATCCCCCGTGGTGCTGATGAGAGTATTTTCACTGCTTTCATGACTTGAAGGCTCACTGCTCTTACAGGCCAGCAAACAAACGATGATTTCTGAAGCAGAAAGCTGTAGCTGTAAGCTAGCGTGTGAAGCGCCAGCCCCCAGAGAGGAGCTGGTCTCTTTCTGCTGCTTCTGCGCTGTGGCTGCTTTTAACCCGGCATCTCTTCCTGGTGAAGCAGCCAGAATGAGTGGGGTCTTTAGCACGTGTCGCCTCTGTACAGTTTATGTTTTTATATTTTTATTTCATTTTGCTTCTTTTGTTTTATCTCATGTATTTTATACCTAAATGATACTTTTGGTATCCAGTGAGAGGAAAACACGCCTCCTGCTGCATGTTTGACAATAAAGCTTTGGGTTTTGAATCATGACAGGCCTCTGGGCGTGGCCTCTGCTAATAAAACAGATCATTTAAAAAGGTCGTTTAGTGGTGATTTTCTTCTCTGGTGTCATTAAAGCATGTTTTGTGACAGAAGGCTTCTCAGCCCGTTACAGACGCAGGACCCTGCTCTGACTCATCAATATGGCTGATTTTATTCTACAAGCAGGTTTAAAATCCCGCTAGAGCCGACGGGTTTCACTTTTACTCAGGTTCTGATGAAATATGGTCAGGTTTATTTTTGTCACCAATCAGGAAAAGCTGCATCGCTACTTTTTAAGTTCTCCAACATTTTTTTATTAGACAGCACGTCAGATTTCTGCTGTTTTGACTGAAAAAACTGTATTTTTTATGTTTTTGATTGATGAACACGAATTAGTTTGATTTTTTTTCCATCTAAGTTCTTATTTGAGGAATCTGTGTTGTTTGTCTGCATCCATAAGTCAGGATCACACCTACAGCCCTCACCAGTGGGCGGGGCCAGGTGTGTCCGACCAGTCAGATCCCTGCATGTTCAACTCTTAACATGTTTTGGTTTTTCTTTACAGAAACAAGACGTTTTTGTAGGTTTGTACAGGACAGTGAAGCTAATTCCTCCTATAATAATTAGCCCCCTGGGCCCCAGAGACAATAAATTCAGTGATCAATCAATTAGTGATGCTGATTGGCTGAAAATTCACCACTTCTTCCTAGCAACCAAATCTGATTGGCTGTTTAGCTGCAGCTCAGGGGTGCATTTCCCAGCACCCCAGAAGAGATTTTAGTGAGTCTGTTAGAGGAAATTCACTATTTAATGAGAGACAGCTGTTAAAAATGCATAAATAATTCAGATAATAATAATTCAGATTAAGCAAAATTGAAATTTGCTAAAATGTGTGTGTATATATTTAAAGAAATACATCAGATCTCAATATGAAGTTGGATATCTATACAAATAACGACAGGGCAATGTCTTAGGAACAAAAGGATGCCAAGTCTTTTAATGGAAATAAAGGTTTTCAGCCTACAGAGGGCTCAATTGTGTAGACACCCTAAAATCAGAGTGAAATGAAGATGTGGCAGGCTAGTCCATCATTTCAAAAACTTCATTTCTGCAACTCAAAATGCTTTTCAGTATCTTGTGTGGCCCCCACGAGCTTGTGTGCATGCTTGACAACGTCGGGGCATGCTCCTAATGAGACAACGGATGGAGTCTTGTGGCATTTCCTCCCAGATCTGTGTGAGGGCATCCCTGAGCTCTTGTATGCCTCCCCAGACCATCACTGACCCGCCACCAAACCTGTCATGTTGAACGACGTTGCAGGCAGCATAACGTTCTCCTTGTCTTCTCCAGACTCTTTCACGTCTATCACAGGTGCTCAGGGTGAACCTGCTCTCGTCTGTAAAAAGTACAGGGCGCCAGTGGCGGACTTGCCAATTCTGGTGTTCTTGAGCAAATGCCAGTGGAGCTCTACGGTGCTGGGCAGTGAGCACAGGGCCCACTACAGGACGTCGGGCCCTCAGGCCATCTTCATGAAGTCTGATTGTTTGGGTAGAGACATTCACACCAGTGGCCCTCTGGATGTCATTCTGTAGGGCACGAGCAGTGCTCAGCCTGTTCCGCCTTGCACAAAGGAGCAGGTATCGGTCCTGCTGATGGGTTGTGGACCTTCTACGGCCCTGTCCAGCTCTCCGAGAATAACCGCCAGTCTCCTGAAATCTCCTCCATGTTCTGGATATTGTGCTGGGAGACGCATTAAACCTTCTTGCTGCAGCACGTGTGGATGTGCCATCCTGGAGAAGTTGGACAACCTGTGCAACTTCTGTAGGGTTAAGGAATCGCCTCATGCTGCCAGTAGAGATAATTACTCAAGCCAAAACTAGCACGAGTGGAAAACCAGCCAAAAAAGATCAAGAGGGAGAAACTTGAAATGACCTCCACATGTTAAACCAGTCCTGTTTTGAGGGTTTTGTAATTGTTGCCACTTTAGTGCACCTGTCGTTAAGTCCATGAACACCAATGCAGCTGAAAGTGATTAACAATGCCCTCAGCTGCTTAATCAACCAGAAAATTATCAGACAGGTTTCATTGATTTCATGCCAAGCCCAATAAAAAAGTGTTCCTTTAATTTTTGTGAGCAGTGTATTTATATATATATATATATATATATATATATATATATATATATGTATATGTATATACATATATATACCTACCCCTATAGGCGAGCTGAATCCCCTTGGTGTGAGCTTCTCTCAGAAACACAAGTATTAATATTAGAGTTGAATTTAGCTGTAAATGTGTTTATTGACTCTATCTAGGAAAACCCACACAGTGAGTGTGACTCTACTGGAAGGACCCAGACCAGCACAGCAGCAGATTACTATAGTCCAGATTAGGATTCAGGCTGGTGACTGATTCTTTCATCTATTCTATCGACTAATTCATCAGTTACTTTAAACACGGATACGATCCACGCCTCGGAACATCCGGTCCATCAAATACGAACGCTGTCATTTTCAGAATGGGTCAGAAAGCAGAAGAGATGGTTTAGAAGAACTTTGTTATTCAAAAATGAAAAGCTTTACTAAAACCTGGTAAAACAAAATAAAAAGGTAAAAGTAAGGTCTCGTGTAAAACTAAAGCAGCAAAGCTAAAATCCACCATCCAAAGGGCCTGAGTGTTAAACAGCAGGAACGAGTTAGACACAAACGGCTGGATTCTGGTTTAGAAACATGAATTAGTCTGATTTAAATGCATGAACTGGTTTAGTTACTGACCCTCTGCCTGGCAGCTCTTCTGCATGGTGGAGCACATTTAGTTCCTGTTTCTTATGAAGATAAACAAACTTCTAAAGGTTAGAGACGTCATTAACATGCATCATTATTCCATTTGACATTATTAGAACCTGATGTGGGATCATGTTTAAGGCTCTGAGCGTTCACAGTTAAAGGCTTCATCATTTCTACACAACTAAATTAAAACAGGAAGTAAGAGGGAGGTGTTAATGAGTCCAACGCTGACCCAGACTCTGGCCTGATGGTCTCCTCAGACTCTGATATTTGGGTTTCTGGAGCATCCAGCAGCTGTGCTCCTGGTTCTTCTCTTGGTCCTGGTCCTTCTCCTGGTCCTGGTTCTTCTCCTGGTCCTGGTCCTTCTCTTGGTTCTGGTCCTTCTCCTGGTCCTTCTCTTGGTCCTGGTCCTTCTCTTGGTTCTGGTCCTTCTCCTGGTTCTTCTCTTGGTACTCGTCCTGGTCCTTCTCTTGGTTCAGGTCCTTCTCCTGGTCCTTGTCCTTCTCCTGGTCCTGGTCCTGCTCCTGGTTCTTCTCCTTCTCCTGGTCCTGCTCCTGCTCCTGGTTCTTCTCCTTCTCCTGGTCCTGGTCCTTCTCCTGCTCCTGGTTCTTCTCCTGATCCTGGTCAGAGGTTCATCCCAGTCAGTGGAACCACCAGCAGTCCCAAAGACTCCCAGACTGTTGACTCTAAATCTAGCTGAAGGTTTCCCACCATCATGACCATCATCCTACCAAAGTCCCTCTGACACACACACACACATGTTTTACCCCCCCACACACACACACCACCCCCATTGCAGGTGTATAAAGGTGCATGTTTGTTGATGCTAACGCCTAGCTCCTCTGATGAAAACATGTGAGCGAGTGTGTGTGACGAGAAGCAGACAGAACACCATCCTCAGAGGGAGTCTTTGTGTCGTGTGTGTGTGTGTGTGTGTGTGTGTGTGTGTGTGTCACTCCTACATGTTTCCATCCAGACAGAACTACGCATCCATGTGGGAGGAGTTAAGAGAACAATGATGGGTTCTCGTCTCTCTCCTCACACTCAGTGTGTGAGAGCACGTGTGATGACTTTGTGTTTGTGTGTGGGTGTGTGTGTGTGTGTGTGTGAGTGATGGACTTGGACATGTGGAACTCAAAGGTAAGCTCTTGTCTTTGCCTCCAGTCGTGTTCCTGTAACGGATCACTTGGATTTAAAGGCTGCAGCTGATGGAGACAAAGTGTTTTCTCGTTTTTCTTTGTTCACTCCGTCTCACTTACTTTGCTCACCTCTCATCCACTTTTCACACCTTTGCATGAAACCGGACTGAGTGCAGTAAGGAGCTCATCATGGCTCCATCATCCACACCTGCCATTGTCATGCATGTGTCACTGATGGGTGTGTGGAGAAACCCTCTGCCCTGATTTGTCCCTGACAGGTTCTCTAAGGATACACCTTCCATCTCTCATCGTCTTCCCACGCTTGTCTTACTCTCTCTCTCTGTCTCTCTCTCTCTCTCTCTCTCTCTCTCTCTCTCTCTCTCTCTCTCTCTCTCTCTCTCTCTCTCTCTCTCTCTCTCTCTCTGCTTTGATATCCTAAAAGAGATGGATTCTTATTATTCTTATTTTCATATTCAAGATTCTTTTCCCGGCAAGGCTGTTCTGGGCTTCAAAGTTTCAGTTAGAATTTGTTTCAGGCTAATTTTAGCCCCTGGCAGCAAGTCGGAGGAGTGGTGGGCTGGAAGCAAGGTGAAAGGTAAAAGGTCACAGAGACGAGGACAATTCACAGTCAGCTTAGAATATTTTCATACGCCTGGCTGCTTTCCACAGACAGAACACCTCCTCCACTCTAAACTAACACACACACAGCACCCCCTCCCCCCAGCCGGCTGCGTGTACAGGCAGGCGAAGCGGCCCTTTGTTTGACACATAGCTGCACACAAAGACATCCAGACTCCACACTCTCTCATCAGGACCACTTGTGATTGGCTGGAGCTTCACTTCCTGATGAAGCAGGGGAGTGTGTGTGCGTGTGTGTGTGTGTTTGATGCTTCCAGGAGCAGCTGTGTCAGACTTTTGTTTCTGCTCAGACAAAACAGGAACGACTCTAGACGGCAGCAGCTCCCTCATCCTGAGGCTACGCCACTCCTCCATAGACACGACATGAGTCATTAGGCTGAATGTGCGAGTCTCAGCCAGGAGTTCTTCGGTTCTAGTTTTGTATTCAGAAAGCAGAACCGGAGCGCCTGCTGTGGGCAGAACAAAAACAAAGGTTTGACACCAACGAAGGCTCAGCAAATGCAGGCTTTTGCCTCCGTATCCGGCTCTGAGTGATGCTGATGCAGAGACAAACAATAGATGGATCTCAGTGTGCTTCTGATCCGAGACTCTAGATGATCCTGGAGTGTGACTCTCACCGGTCTCAGGTGAATGCAGACCATTTCATCTACAAATATCTGCAGGAAGACTTTCCTTCTTGGACCAGATTTAAGCCAGAATGTAAGACGCCTGCTCATGTCTGCAGAACCAGACTCACCCTCGCTGTGTCAGGAACTCAGTCAGTTATTTTATCTGTAGTTTTAAAGAGTGTGTGAGAACACACACACACGGCCCAGTGCGACATTAACTGTTGTATGGCTGAATGATGATCTTCAGGAAAAGACCAAATCTTTGTGAAAATGTAAAAGTTCCTATTATAACTTTAAACTAATGAAGTGTTGGACTTACACCCTAATAAATGATCAGACCAGGAATGTGCCGAGAGACAGCCTTAACTAAAACCAGTCGTGGGATTACAGACAGCTCATCTAGATCCAGATGTGGTCGCTGAGCCCTGGCTGAGGTAGAGGGTGTCTTCTCTTCCAGATGTGCCTCCCTGTGGCAGAACAGCTTCCCCCCACCACCATTCTCCCTGTTTCTTTGGCTTACTTGGGGCAGCAGCAGCTCAGGAGGTAGAGCAGGTTGTCCAGTAATTGGAGGGTTGTAGGTTCAATCCCGGCAGAGACCTCTGATGTTGTGTTGAGCAAGACACTTAACCCACCTCACCTGCTGGTGGTGGTTGGAGGGACTGGTGGTGCCTGTGTTCAGCAGCCTTGCCTCTGTCAGTGAGCCCCAGGGCAGCTGTGGCTACATTGTAGCTCATCACCACCAGCGTGTGAATGTTAAAGTTAAAGTCCCAAGTCATCATCACACACTGGTGAAATTATATCTCCGCATGTGACCCATCCCCATGGTGGGGAGCGGTGAGCTGCAGCTGTGGCCGGGCTCGGGAACTATTTGGTGGTTTACCCCCCCAATCCAACCTCTTAGTGCTGAGTGTCAAGCGAGGAGGCATTGGGTCCCATTTTGTCAAAGTCTTTGGTATGACCTGACCGGGAATCGAACCCTGATCTCCCAGTCCTGGGGCGGACACTCTACCACTAGGCCACCGGAGCTGGAACGGATGAATGATACACTGTAGTGTAAAGCGGTTTGGGGGGTTCTGACTCTGAAAGGCGCTACACAAGTGCAGGTCATTTATCATTACTGTAAAGATTCTTTTCATGTTTCAGCAGACAAGCGTTTTCTAAAGAGTCAGTGTTAATGGATTTGACTCCACCCAGCAGGGCGCTGCCGGGGTTAGGGTATCTGCCTCTGGAGCATCAGCACTTCCTCACACCACCGTGGAAAACCGTTGACTAAACTCGCCCCAAACAGCACAACCCAATCCCAAACACTAGACAAACCGTCAGAAACACAAAAGAAGTGTTGGAGAAATCAACCTCAAAGGTCTGGAAGGATGTGAGGCTCTAAGAGCAAAATCACCAGCAGCATAAAGAAACCCAAATCCAGCAGTTTTCAATATGCAGGTTATTGCCACAGCGGCTAATCCTGCACACTCTGTGTGTGTGTGTGTGTGTGTGTGTGTGTGTGTGTGTGTGTGTGTGTGTGTGTGTGTGTGTGTGTGTGTGTGTGTGTGTGTGTGTGTGTGTGTGTGTGTGTGTGTGTGTGTGTGAGAGTGTGTGTGAGAGAGAGAGAGAGAGAGAGAGAGAGAGAGAGAGGCTGTGTTGAATTCCTGTTTTCCTGCTGAGGAACACCCCCCCGGTTATGAGTGGACCAGAATCACAGACACACATCTGGAAGAGTGCACGATTGTGGTGTGACTAAAGCCAGAGAGGATTTACCTTCCCTTGACACCCCCACAGCCTGACTAACAACTGTCTCATCTGCTAGGAAAACACTGTGATTTAATTTAGCCCGCTCTCCTCCTGCAGTCAACGTGTCCCCATGGCTCCTCAGCCCTCACGACCTCTGGCTCCGCCCTCCAGCCGATTGATGCTGATAATCACAGTTGTGGAGCCTTATGATTAATGAGCTTATTATCAACACAGAGATACACACTGACCCCATCCCCCCCCCCCCCCCCCCCCCCCCCCACACACACACACACAGAAATGATACATTAAAAACCTGTTCTTTGCTTTTTTAAGAAATAATGCAGCCTAATGAGACCATACTCATAGTAACAATGTAGAGGATGTGGTTACTGTTGGGAGATCTTGTTGATGCTTATTTTAAACTTTTCTTTCAATTGAATCCAGGTACCAACATTTGGGTCAGGACCCACCGTGGGTCACCACCTGACTTTGAAAGTGGGTGTACACTAGGTGTCAGCTCTGGTCTCTAGTATGAATGAATACCTTTTGAGTCGTTTCCTGTGGAAAAAATAGTTTTGGCGCTCCTGTTTCAGGAAGTAGAAGTTAGTCGGGGGTGACATTACTCCTTAAAACTCTTCTGCTGCCCTCGTTCGCTCTTCTTTCTTGTGTAAAAACACCGTTGATGTTTTATTTCCACCAATAACACAAGCCTGGAGGAGTTCTGCTGTGTGGTGGAGTTGCTAATGCTAACGGTTAGCTTCTACTAGCCCAGACGTTCTCTGCTGTTTCCTGGACGCTAAACCAACAACAGCCTTCCCCGTCGTGAGTCCAGATGGGTGAGTCCATGAATGTTCAGTGACAGTGTGACGTAGATCTGTCAGGATTTTCTAATCCTAGAGTTTCACCTAGAGTCTATTTTCTATCAGAAGCTAATGCAGGAGATAGGTGGAGGAGACTATTTTCATGTTCAGCCTGCAGGAAACACTCAGAGTGACCCGTTAGAATCAGAGATAGTCATTAAAACATGGTTTCTCAGTGTTCCACACCTTTAAAATCACATCATCAAGGCTGCACCAGCTTAGTTCCAGTTCCAGTAAACTTTGGATGAAGATACTCCAGAACCAGAACGAAGAGATACGGATCTGTTAAGTGGCTAAAAACGAGCAGAGTCAGCAGCAGAAAGAAAGGAATTAAATAAAAAATAATGAATTAGAGAAAAGCACCCATTAAACGCTGCTGCCTCTTCCTAACTCCCACTCTGAGTTTAGGATTATTTTTCCTTTCGTTTGGACGCAGTACCCGATGACCTCCTGGTCTGGGTCCATATGGGGGTGAGTTGGTCCTGACCTGGTTTTGCTCGTGTGTAGAACATATATTAGTGACTTCAGACTGACGCCTGCGTGCACATCAGCTGACTGTAAACCTACTTTTCCATGACACGATTTGGGCTTTCACACTCAGCAGGGCTGCTCCGAGCTGGATTAAGGTTTACTGCTGTGAAACCAAAGTTATTCTCAGCTTCATCATAACCCTGCCCTCCTTTCCAGAGCACTTTATAAATAGACAAGCAAATAGAGCAGAGTTATGCGTGAGGACCTGGCCTTGTGTGCAGCAATGCAGATGCTTCCTGAAGACGGTCCCCCGCTGTCTTCACAGCATCTCTAAACCTTTTCATCTTGCTGTGTGGTTTTTATTTCAGACTCTCCATATGTTGCACCAGTTTTTAAATGAAGTGTGGTTTTTGTCTTGTGTTTCCTGCAGGTGAAGTCAAGGTTTCTGCATCAGGAGACCAGCCTTTAGCCCTTCGGTGGAGACCGTGTGTACTCTCTCTGGTGATGGTGGCCCCTTCAGCCTTTACTGCTGTTTGACCCAAAAGGGGGTTTCATCAGTGCATGTTGCTACAGATCTGTGTTTTTAACATAAATAGTTCCGATGAGAGTTGGGAGTGAGGTAGAGCCTCACGCTGGTGTCTGAAGCTCCGCCCCGCTGCCTCAGCACCGTCCTGTGTGTGGGTGGAGAGGGTCAGCTGGTGTTGTGAATCAGGCCGCTGAGGTGTCAGGAACGGCTTTTTCACAACGCCAGGGTTCCTCCCAACCATCTCCGACCATGAAACGTCGCCGTCTCTTATCCACACTGAGATGTTGGTGTGTCTCGGGTCTGAAGTGACCCTAACGGTCATAAAGTTGTAGATTTACATATTAAACTTTTTTACTCCAGCTGTGTCAAACGTTTAACGTGCAAAGCACCTTTTTCACACTTCCACACTTTTCTGTGACGATGAGGTGACTAGTGAGGAGAGTGATTTTGTCCCACTGTGGTGAGACTGGACCATCAGAACCCGAACCCAGAACATCCTGAGAGTCGGTTCCTGCCTTTGGAATTCTGCTCCAGCTGACATCAGACTCTGACTCTCCCACGTACATTCAGCCTCACAAACTCTGATTATTTTACCCGCTTGGTTTTAGATTCTCTGATGTTGAGTGTTTTATGGATGCATTTGGGTTTTTTATGGTTAGTTGTGTTTTGGGTAAGCCTCGAGTGTTTGGAAAGGCTCCCATCAAAAAGAAAATGTCAAAAAGAACAACAATAAAAACGCAGACCAACGATTGCATTCTTCATGTTTTACTACACAACACAGGTACACAGGTACAGCACAGCCGGATGTTCTAGAGAGTTCAACAGGAACCGCATCCGGGGGGGGGGGGGTCACACACTAGTTCTCTTAATCTGGGACACTTCGTTCAGGTAGGCGATGAACAACTTGGTTCCCTCGATATAGTTGTACCTGAAAAGGAGACAGAAAAATAATCTGGTCAGTAATGAATAAATATGTGAGTAAATAAATTAAGAATCATTCAAATAAACATTACAGCATTTACATAAATCCCAAAGAAGACATCTTTGTTTCACTTGAATGTTTGTCTAAAGACGCTCAAACAGGGATTCTTGTTTACTGACAGGTTAAAGTCTGACTTTAGTGTTTTATGGTTTCTGAAGGAGGAGGACAGCTCTTCGTCTGTGTGTGTCCTGGTCCTGTCTGGTAGTGGGACCAACAGCTGAAGATAAGGGTGTGATTGGTCCTGATGCTGCTAGCTTTTGTCTGGAGACATCTAGAGTGGCCGCCCCCGACTGTCGTAGCTGATGAGAGAGAGAGGTCTGTGATTCTCCTCATGGGTAACTTCAGTTGTGACAAACAGAACGTATTACATTTAATGATGTTTAAATAATTAATTAGTTAAATGGTGCAGAAAAGAATCACCTCACACACCTGTTAGCTCTTCTATCCTCCACTCGTTAGCTTTAATGACACCTGTTTGAACTCTATTCTGTAAGCGATGGGGAGTTTCTACACCAGTGATCCTGGCTGCACCTGTTAGGTGGTTCAGCTGGAGTAACACGGGCAGGTCACAGGACCAGCTTGTTGTTTTTGCCCACGTCTGCCTTTGCTTGTTTAGTTTTAACAATTAAATCACAATAAAACTGCCAAGGTGATCACTGGATGCACAGCTACAGCTGATTCAAGATGGCCGCCGCAGCTGCTCAGTCTCAGCAACACATAGATAACCATAACCCACCTACAGGCATGAGCTCCTGCATCAGAGGAACGTTTCATTTAAACCCAAACAGCCATTAAAGCTGTTATAGTGAATCTACAGAACAAGGAAGGTTCTGAACACAATCACCCCTCCTCTCGGGTATCTTCTCTGAGACGCTTCTGCCTGAACCAGAAACCCGTGATGCCAGAGGAAACGAGCTAGCGCTGAACACCAGTCTCTGTTTTCTAGGTCCAAACGTCTTCTGTTGTCCGTGACTTCAAATGCTGTTTTTCTTTTTGGGACTCTGGTAGTTTGTCCTAAAGTTGAAGTGGTAGCAGCCGGCTGGTTCTCCTTCTCTGATGTTATTGAGGGAGAACCTCTCACACCAGTGGTGTTCTGGTGCTGAATACGTGAGTGTGGAATGAGTGGAGGACCCAGGGAAGTGAGGATGGCCCAGTGGTTGGTTCTGGTCTGAAACGTGTTATTGGTGGAGGTTTTTAGGCAAATGCAAGAGAACCACTTTATTAATATTATTATTTTAAATCTCCACAAAATATTTATAGCTTCACAACGTTAGAACGTTGTTAAGAGGCATGAAAAATGTTTTAGACTAACTTATTTTCCACATTTGCTGTTGCAGCTTTAATGCCATCATTTCTGAACAAGATGAGTTTAGTTCAATCTCACCTTAAAGGAGGCAGGTGATGTGCATTCTTCTAGAAATGACAGCCTACGGACAGAGCATCCCCTTTGAGTCTGATCCACTATTATGTTCGTTTAGTTTCTGCTATTGTTGCTGTTAAAGCTGTTTCTGCTGGTGTTTAGAGGAAATCACTCCGTGGAGCAGACGGATGACAGAAAGTGAAATAAGGACAGTGAGGAATCTGACGTCAAACCTGCTCATTTTCTCGTTCTGGGAGTGCAGTCCATCATCAAAGCCTCCAATGGGAATCATGATGATGCTCTTTCCTGTCACATCCTGGAAGGTTCTGGCTACAGGGATGGTTCCCCCCTCCCGGATCAGATCAGGATCCACACTGAAAACTGAAGGAGACCAGACAGCAAACCTCAGCTGTTCTTCATGTTTAAGATCAGGATTGTTGAGGGAACGAGGGTCAGGTTCACTTCATCTGATGTTTGTTTCACTTTTCATCGCTAATCCCTACAGCTGTAATCCCGTCAAACTGGGACTACCTGAGCCATCCCACCAAAACAGGAACAGACCCTCAGAACCGCTGCTGAACAAGCTGCTTCATCACAAAACCACAAACCGAACTGGTTAATGAAACAACTATGTGTGTTTTGACACAGAGGTACTAATAACTAGCACGTTTCTAATGATTGCGATAATAATCCTTTGTTCTTAAGCATGGACCAACATGCAGACACGTCCCTGCAGCGCGTAGATGACTCTCCTCATTCTAGCTTCAACTGGAACGTTAACTTTGTGAAGGCCTTGGGATGACTTGTGTTGTGACTTGGCGCTGTACGTGTTGGATGAATGGATTTGGATGCGGTGAAAAGTGCTGGACGCCCACACTCGCTGATGTTTCGTACCTTTCTTGACGGCTGCCTTTCCAGCCTCGTAGAGCGGATGCTGGGTGTCCGCCAGCCAAGGCTTGGCTCCAATCACCATCGTGACTTTCAGCTTGTTGGGACTCTTCCTCTTACTGAATACCGAGTGAAGGTAGTCTGTTACCTAAAGTCAAAACAAAGAAAACTATAGAAGAATCGCTGGACAAGCGAACGCACACAAACGTGTACTTTACCTGGGTTTTGACCACAGCGGGGTCCATGTTGGGAACCTGTCTGATTGAGAATTTAGCCGTAGCCCTTGCAGGGATGACGGTCTTAGTGCCGGGGTCGGAGAAGGCCCCTTCGATACCATGAATGGAGACGGTGGGGTAGCGCCACATGTGAGCTAACAGGTCCACCTTTGGAACATGATAACAAACACGTGACCTGCCGTGAAGAACTCCTGTTCTGTGTTAAAGGGTTCTACAGCCCCCCAAGGCGCTTTACAACACTACCTTGTTGTTATACATGAGCTGGTTGACACCAATCTTGTTCTTGTAGTTATCCATGTCAAACTCAATGTCCTGGTACATTTTCCATTCTTCGTCCGTAAGGGGAGCCACAGCTTCCCTGATCCCAGGAATCTGGATCTTTCCACTGGGGCTGATTAGTGTATCTGAGGGGTGGATCACGATAGGCTGCTGTTATTTTTAGTTTCTAGTCTAACTGCTAGTAGAATGACCATTGTTTTGATTTGGCTCATGATTTCCCTTCTCCTCTCCTAAACTGCAGAAATGGTCCAGAATGCCTGTGCTAGGCTGCTGACCAAGTCCTCCAAACACACCCACGTCACCCCGCTCCTCTTCCAGCTTCACTGGCTGCCGGTTAACTTCAGGGTTCATTTCCAGATCCTGGTTGTGGTTTTTAGGGCCTTACATGGACAAGCACCATCATACATTTGTGATCTTCTCAGTCCCTACACCCCCAGCAGGTCCCTGAGGTCCAGTGATCAAAGCCTACTGGTTGTGCAGCACCAGGCTAAAGACCAAAGGTGACAGATCATTTGCTGCTGTGGCCCCCAGACTCTGGAGCTCTCTCCCCCTGAGCCTGAGACCAGTGGACTCAGTGGTCTCCTTTAGGAACTCACCTGTTCAGGTGGCTTTGGTGGGACCTCCTGCTGATTCTTCATCATTACCTTCTCTTCATGCCTTTCCCAGGATCCTGTATCACCTTTACTTTTTCATTTTTGTCCTCCTCCTCTGTTTTTATTTTAAATTTTTCCATTCCAAACGATATTTTTAAAATCATTTTTTATTTATTTTTTGTTCTTGTGAAGCACCTCGTGATTATTATCTTGCAAGGCGCAACATAAGTCATTTATTCTTCTTCAAGCTCTTTGTTTTATTTTGTTGTTTTTATGTGACTATTTTCCTGTCCTGTCTGTCTCTGATCTTCCTGCATCTCCTCTCAATCCTCCAGGAAAACTGCTTCCTGGCTTTCCTACTTTTTCACCTCATGAGCTACTTTTGAACTAAACAGACCAAAGGCACCTACTGACCACAAAAATAGCGAAGTGCCGCAGCAGCAAAGTGAAATCACAGGTTTTGAGCTTTGCTGCAGCAAAGCGTTAGCCTAGAAATCTAGACGGACAGGAGCAGAAGCTCTGCATATATAGGATGGTTTGCCAGACTAGCAGAGTGTGTCAGGCACCAATAAAAGACAGAAGATACCAGAGAATATGAGCAGACACGAACAATGTTAATTATATTCTTTTGGTGGCGCGACTGTGAGAATGTTACTGTGGCCGTGTGCAGGACACAGCTGCCTGGAGCGCATCAACAGTCAGCGCTCTCAGTCCTCTAACGTCGGAGCGGGCGCATGGACCTGGAGAAGGAGTGGTAAAGGTAAATGAGGGGTACCCAGTCCTGGTCCTGGAGGGCCGGCATCCAGCATGTTTTAGATTTAGCCCTGTTTCAACCAGAGAGGGAAAGAGTACTAACATTTTCTACTTAAGTACAAGTACAAATACTTTGATGAATTTTTACTTAAGTACAAGTAAAAGTACTTGCCTATTTTTTTACTCAAATAAAAGTAAAAAGTATTACCTAGGTTCTCACTTAGTTACTTATTGTCAGAGTAAGAATGGCCTTATAACACAACGGGATATAAATCTCCTTAATGAAAAGAACAACTTTACAAATTAAAGTGTAACGATAGTTTAAGGTGGAATATGAGTTCAAGCAAGTTACATCATGAAAAAACTATTCAAATGTCTGACCGTGTTTTATCAGGCTCCCCCTAGAGACAGAGAATCTGATGGTCGCAGAAAATGGTATAACACCAGCTCACGACAAACACGCACGCACGCACGCGCACGCACGCACACACACACACACACACACACACACACACACACACACACACACACACACAGCTCTGCCAACAGAGGGCAGTTTGATGGATGGATTATGATCCAGTCATTGAGAACAGGATGTTCACATTGATTGGATGAGGTTTTTTCAGGATTGTACGTTTCAAAGGTGATTAAAATTAAAATGGGACCCAATGCCTCCTCAGCATTAAGGGGTTTGATTGGGGGTTAAACCACCAAACAGTTCCCGAGCACAGCTGTGTCTGCAGCTCACCGCTCCCCATGAGGATGGGTCACGTGGAGATGTAACTTCACCACACATCAGTGTGTGCGACGACTAATGGGGCTTTAACAAAAGACAAAAAACATTAGTGGCTGAAGCCCCGTCAAAGTTGGCTGGCTGGATTTTCACTTCTAGACAAGGAAGGGACACAAAGTTGGACACAAGTGAATTATAATAAATAAACTACTCGGTGCAGCACCGCGCCATGATTTTAAATTAATATGTTGCCAGTTTGAGATTCATGTGCCGTTTGTTGATGGGTTTGCTGGGAACCATCTGAACAG
This sequence comes from Aphyosemion australe, assembly GCA_006937985.1. NCBI lineage: Eukaryota > Metazoa > Chordata > Actinopteri > Cyprinodontiformes > Nothobranchiidae > Aphyosemion > Aphyosemion australe. The sequence goes on along the minus strand of SSNS01000005.1, from coordinate 1,303,218 downwards.
TTAAATGAAGAAAACTCATTCCTAAAACAAAAGGACTCCTGGATGGTGACATCTGAGCAGAGGGAGCAGGACTTAGACTCACCTAGAATGCCAATGAGGTCAGTCATTGGTTCAATAACAGTTCCTCCATAAACACCAGAATGTAAGTCCTGTTTGGGTCCTTCTACCTGCAAACACAAAAATCGTTTTCTCAGACAGCTGGACTCGTTTCCACGGGTCACGGAAGAGCGGTTTGAATCCAGGCCACGCTAACCTCAGCAAAGAAGTAGCAGTTGCCTCTGGTTCCGTAGGTGAGGGCGGGCCGTCTGCTCAACCAGCCACAGTCAGAGATGATGATGTAGTCCACGTCGGCGAAGAAGGTGTTTCTCTGGTCCAGGATCATAGCATCCAGGCCATTAGAGCCAGTCTCCTCCATACCTTCGATGACAAACTTCACATTCACGGGCAAGTCCTGAAAGAAGAGAATTACTTCTATGAGGTAGGAAAGTAGCAGCAAAAGGGACTGGGACCAACACGAATGTTTATTTGGGTGTTCCTATCAGCTGTTTACTGTTTGGACGTGGATGATGGGATCACGGGATTGTTGTTGCTTTTCCAGCTGGTCTGATTGAAACTAAGAATTCTTCTCTAAAGGAGGCCTTTGTGCTCTTTCCTCCTGCTACATCTGCTTCTGCTGATGGCTGACACATGCACCAGGTTGTCCTCTGGAGCTCCAACACACATCTGATGTTAGTCCTGTAAAGTCTCACCATATGGAGGGCTTGGTAAGCCCCCACGGCGTGGATCCAGGCTAAAACCGGAGCTTTGTTGTCTGATGCTCCCCTTCCATAAAGATTACCTAAAAGAACAATGGCACAAAGTCATTTCAAATAAGCTTATTCTTCACATTAGTCTCAGCTTTATGACTAAACAATCTACAGGGTCTTTGGGTTCGCCATTAAACACTTTTGCAACATGTTCCAGATCCGTGAAGTTAATCCACAGACATAGATATACCTTTAATCTAAGATTCTGTGTTGGATTTCTTCTCTTTCTGGTCACATTAAAAGTTTCAGGTCAACACAACCGGTGGTTTTAACATGATGATGTCGTTTGAATCATCAGTTAACTCTGGGTATCCACATTATTTATTAGTGATTAGGCCTGTCCGGGTGTCCCCCCCACCACCAGCTCCCCGCGACCCTCCTGAGGTTCAGATGATTTGTAAAGCTGAGTTCAGCTCCACCCACCACCCCCACACCAAGTCCTCCTTTATCAAACGTTATGTAGAATCCTCACTAAAACTCTACTTAAGCTCAGCAACAAAAAACGTCCTTAGGCAAACTGATGATCAGACCTATAAAACACTGCGTGGTCCTAAGACTTATTTCATTCTATCTTTATTTTGAGGAAGGGTAACCATGGCAACCCAGGGGTCTAGGAAACACACTTTGATTGAAACTGGTGCTGGTGGGTGATGTAGAGGCTCAGAAAAACATTTTATTTTCATCACAGTTGTGATGTCATGAACAACTGAGTTTTTGAAGCGGGGGGGGGGGGGGGGGGGGGGGGGGGGGGGG